>JAAAKG020148192.1:0-10305 GCA_010014905.2 Druon quercuslanigerum
ATTGAGGACTACTAGTAAGAATAATACGAAAGTATGAAAACCTTCATTTTTTTCTAATTTAGGAAAAAGCAATTAATACATGAATGAAGAATTTGATTCACAATGTAAGTTTTGAATATTCTAGTGCTTCCTTAATTTATATGACATGCACGTAAATCCTGTAGTCGTTACCTCATATATTACGGGCGTCAATTTCGCCTTTCTCAGATATTTGCATATTATTAGAGTCAGGTTCATGAAATAAATTGTGATAATTAAATTCGTTTTAACTAATATCATGATTTATATAATATTTTAAGTCTTAGGAAAATCCGTTCTTTACATGAAAAATTAATATCGCCTCTACTATAACCCACCATTTAAAGCTTTCAAACAATAATATAAATTCTACAAAATATTTTAGATGAATTGAAAAGATAAATTTCATCCCTTTATATTTTTAACGCATAACTAATCAAATAAATTTCTATTTTATCAATATTTATTTTATAAGTATCTGACAAACTAAAGATTTTAGCTAAACGAAAAAAACAATTTTTGACCTGTATACATTTCTACACCATAATCTGTCAAAATTTATGCAAAATCATACAAAAATCGAAAAGATTAAATGTAGAGGGTAATAGACAGAAATTTCAAGTTTCCAGTGAATGTATCATTTGAAAGCATTCTCAAATATTGCGAGCCTCGTCTGCATTTTCGCAATAAAGCTTACATACATTAAGACGTTGATAGTATACTTAACTCATCCTTAGATTTTAAAACAAATATTGTCTTTCTGATACTGGCTAAAAATAGTCGTAATTAAATATAGTACGAAACTTTTTTAATAATGTTTCCTTTACACAGTTTTTAATTTAATTTCAAAAAGCCGCTTTAGACATTAAACAATTCAAGGGGATTATATTACATCATCAATCTCCCATACCTGGCAATTTTTCATTAAATTAATTTTTCTAATCTATTATTCTAATGTATTGGTAAAAATAAAGAAATTTAAAATGAAATTTTTAACTCTACAAAATATGAGTATTAAAATATCAATATTTAAAGTAAGAAGAATATGACAGCATTGAATAAAAAATGGACTTGTTAGATTTTTAGTTAGGAACAATGAACTCTATTTGAAACTCTTCAACACATACAATTGTTGTAATATGTAATAATAATTATTTTTTGCGGTAAGCCTGAAAATGTATTTAAAATTATATATGTATTATATTATTGTATTCTCTGATAGAATAGAGGATGAATACCTAATGCATTTGATTATTAATTTAATGCAATATCATGTACATATAGTCGTTAATTAAAAAACTATAGGCGTCAAGTTTGTCCTTAGATATTAACATTTCATTACTGTCAGTTTCAAGGAATATAACGTAGTTGAACAAATCGTTAAAACTCATATCAAGATTTATATGTATAATATTTTAAGTTTTAGAAATTAATAAAAAACAAGTTGTCCTAAAGCAAAATTATCGTCTTCTAACTTGAATTCCCCAATCTTATAAATTTCAGGAACAAACAATAAAAACAATAAGAAATTTTAAACATTTCAAGGATTTTTAGAGTATTTTGTAGAATTTCCAAAGAATACAATAGATTTTTAAAAATTAGGTTAAGACCTTAAAGTATTTTAAAAATTTTATGGGATTTTACAATTTTCCAAGGATATAAATGATTTTTACTGATTCATAATTTAAAACTCTGAGAATAATAATACATGAAATTTGTATTTTAATTATTATTTAGTTGTAATTTTTCAATCGTACATTGCATAAAAAACAGCATTATATTTTTATCTTACATTTTTATAATTTAAATGAATGGTGCGTGCGAATGTGATCTGCAATGATGATGTCAAATTTCCTTAAGATTGAGCGATTCTTGCCTAAAGGAGATACCTCGATTTCTTCTCTGGTCATTTCTTTAATCAGGCCACTGCGCATGTTTATTTTCACCCTCTTTTCAGTCTGATATAAAGTGCCCTGATATTTCCTTTGATATATTCCACGAAGAAATGTATTGCTGTTATCCAATATTGCAAAAATGTCAGCATCGAAAGTTGATAAGACTATTTTTTCTTCGGTCGGCATGGCCTCATAGACCCGATGGCTCGCTTTCAATTGAATTGCTTTACCGCTAGGAAAAGTGTATCTTCGAATTACAAATTGCAGGTTCGGATTCCCTTTGGGAATAAGTCGAAGAAATCTAACTTCCTCAAATTTATATCCAAGTAAGCCTGAAGAAGAATTCCAGACGGGAAGAGACCGGGAACTTAGACGAAGAGGACGAACAGAAGAATGGAGAGGAGACCTGGGCCTATGACGAAGAGGTCGCTCAGTATGAGGAGGCGTAATGACTAGAGAATCCTGAAAAAGGGGTCTGGGAGAAAGAGACCTTTCAGGAGAGTAATTCTTATCCCAAGAATAATTCGTGTCCGGCGAATTATTCTTTTCCGGGGAATAATTCTCGTCCGGAGAATAATCAGGTCTGGAACGAGGGACCCACGGTATTGGTTCGCCATTAGGTAAGCACTCAAATTGAGAACTGAATTCTGCAAAAAGGAAAAAATAACTTAAGTTTCCTCGTTTATCGTTTATTCTCTTCTATCTTATTTTTTATATTTTCTCTTCTGGTACATTTTTCTTTTTTGGTATATTTTTCTCTCTTCCGGAAGATCTTCCGGAAAGGCTGATCTCATTTCGTCAAAAGGAATCACAGCATTATTTGCAGAAGGGCAGAAAGCAAATTTTACATTCCTCTTTGGGGAAAATTTCAGTCCCTTTTCCAAGAGGAAAAGTAAAAAAGCACCGTAGCAATTAAAACACCGAACTCTCATTAATCAAATAAGGTTGAATCAGCTAACAAAGAAGTTAGGTTAAAGGTAAAGTATGCCGAAGAATAATATGAAAATATGGCAATAAATGCCGAAAGGAAAAATTAAAATTCTTCTCTCAATTAGTTTATTTCTCGTTCTTCCACTTGCATGTGTTCTGAATTAAAATAACCCAGTAAAAAACCCATTATTATTTGTTGTAATTTAATTTTTTTCTTTGAAAACTTTAATATGACATTTTTTATTCAAAATTCATCCTATAATGTTAAAAATCAGGCATTTGGTTAAAGAATTATATTTTTGGTTTGAAGTTTTATTCTTTTCTTAAAAATTTAACTCTTTACTTAATTACCTTTTTGGTTGAAAGTCCAACCGTTTTGTTCCAAAATCATCCTCAAGGATTGAACATTTATCTGGGTTGACTTAAAATTACCTTCGGATTTTTAGTTTAAAATTTTTGTTGTTATTAAAAACTCATGTGTCTGGTTTCAAATGTTTCTTTTTGGTTGAATCTATTTTGTTTAAAATACAATGCTTTTGTATATTGAGTTCAAATAGTTTTTTCTGATAACCTTGTGAAAAATCTCCTGATTATCATAAAATGTAGAACACGTCAAACAATTTTTGATTCGCTAAGCTTAAAAATGTATATAAAATTATAGATACGTTTATACAGTATTTTCATATTTACCAACATAATTGAAGATAAATGCCAAGGATAAGATGAACATATAAAGAGTCTGATCTTTAATGAGTAGGAAAAAAAACTGATTACAGAAGAGTTTGAATGAAAATGTAACTGATGAATGTTCTAGTGTTTCTAAAGGCATACTCGTACATCTTATTATAGTCGTTATCTCATAGATTTCACAACAGTAAAGTTTGTCCTTAGATATTCACATTTGATTAGAGTCAGTTTCAAGGTATTTAATGTGGTTACAAAATTCGTTAAAACTGATATCACGATTTATATAAGCTTTTATATTTTAGCTTGATCGGTTGTTTTCATGGATAATTTATATACGGATCATTTAAAGCTTTCAACGTTTAACCGAGATTCTGCAAAATACGTAAAATGCACTCATATTGCTTAATGTGGCTTATAAAACCTCTTAAAGTAATTTCGAAACAACAAAGGAACGCATTTAGTTTTTTATAGATTCGAAAAAATTTAGAGGCAATGGGTACGAAAGTTTGAAGAAAAAAATTTTCAATGCATTTTTTGATCGGATGAGCCATACTGGCCAACTTAAAATACTTTTTGTCAACATTTTTAATTTTTAACGCTTTCAAATATTAATTATTCGGGTTTCCAAAACTGTATTTTATAATTATTGTAATTAAAAATGTATGCATAACAGTAAAGATCTGAAACAAGAAAGTTTTTAAGTAAAAGGTTTTAGAATGACACAGCGATAATTAGGGACCTCTGTTTTATGCTAAGCAGATAATGAAATAATATTTTTAAATTAAGTTTCCGCCAAATATTGATCAGAATATTAAATTATTTTTAAGTTATTAAGAACCATTTTTCGCAAATTATAGGAAAGTTTATTTTTAACTTCACGCAGTTTCTCCAATTATGTAGACCTGGCATTGGTAAATTTTACGCGTAAAAGCGAAGAAAAATTCCCCAATTATTCGAATAAGTATTTCTAAGGTACGTCAAATGTGTAAAAAAGGCCATATACAGATTTTTTTATCGTCAGAAAATACTTTCCTTATTCATAAAGCATGTATGTTACGAAAGCTTTTTTTTATAAAATTTTTTTAATGAATCTAAAAGGCCAAATTTAAAATTATAACACATTTCGGGAATAAATGATACATGCAACATGATTTTGATAAAAAATGTCTACGTATCCGAAATTAGGTATAATATAATCTCAAAAAGTTTTATGACGCCTATAATGATTTTTTTCAGTTAAATTAAAAAGTGTATAAGGGGGACTTTATAAACATGAGTTTCTTAGTATATTTCATAATACACATTTTTTCTAATTATCTCAAAGACAATACTTATTTTGAAGCTTAAGAATGGGCTAAATTTGTGTTTATTCGATTTTTAATGTATCTCATTATGTATTTTAAAGCACTGATTCTAAAAATAACCTACTTTTTCCCGCAACATCAATATTTTTGAAACACATATGCAAGGTAATTTCCTAAGGCATTTCCGGTTTTTTTAAAACCAAGTTTTAGAATCAGCAAAAAAAGTTTTTTTTTTATTTTTTAAACCGACTGAAAAAACATACTGAATTATTCATAAATTGATGATAAACAAAATATTTTGTTTACTGTTGACAGAGTTTCTCAAGGTATAATGATATCAATGATGTAAACATATTACTAGTTTAACATGTATTTCTTTTCTTTTTTGGGGAATAACAAATAATTTATTTATGAGGTACGAAATAAATCTTTTTTTTAATAATTGACTATTAAACTGTGCTACTATTTAAAAGATTTTTAAATTCAGTAAAACAGGTACTAAATGATTATAATCAGTTTATATAATATTTTTGAAAACTATTCAAAATATCTAAGATTCTTGCTATATGTAGTGACAACATATTGACACAATCTTTTCATCGCAAGTGGACGTCCATGAATGCTCTTTTATGCTTAAAATTTCGAATTGTAGAGATGCTTATAAAACAAATTTAGATAAGAGAAGTATTCATTCGTACGGTTATTCGTCGTCAATATGAAAGGATGTAATTCATTTTTTTAATTTTATAAATATATTGTGTAGACTTTATATAGGGTTTTAGAAACATCAAATTGTCGGTCATAGTAGACATGATATAAATTTGCCACGTAATAAACAGTGTAAAAAAATATAAAATATAATGCTAATCTTAATATCAGTTTTAACGAATAAACCAACTACATTTATTATACTTTCTAACTGACTAAAGAAATTTATATATCTGAAAAAAAATCAAGCTTGATATATGCAATTTTTAAAATAACGACTATATAATATTTGCACGTATTCAATAATATTATGAAGTACTATAATATTTATCAACTACACTGCTGATAAAATCTTCATTACTACATTAATTACTGCTTTTTCAAATTAAAAAATATGAAGATTGTGAATACTCTCACCTTATTCTTGTCGATAACCTTCAATTTTACTAGATGATGTAATTCTATGATATATCTACAGTTTGAACTTCACCACAAATAGCAATTTGTTTGACGTAATTAACGTTCTATTCTATTTACTTTTTTCGAAAAATTTGTAATCGTTCAAATAGTTTTGAATGTACTTTAATGTACAAAATAGATGCTGCAAAAAAGTTAGGGACTAATATTTTCTTCATTTCAGACTGCACACATTTCGAATTGTTTGACAGTATATGAAAGTTGAATCCATGAAGAAATTATTTCTGGCGATAACTTGGTCGCTCTAAATTTTATATGAAATTAATCAATACTTTATTTTCTATAACATTGCATACAAACATAATTTGTTTTTTTGAACCATTTCTTCCTTTATAAAAAAAAAGAAGAATGATGGAAGAATTAATCATTTGAATACTTTTTCTTACAAAAATAACAGATAATTTATAAGCTACACTACACGTTCTAATTTTGTTTAAATAAAGATAAGAATATTACACTCGAGATGGATAATGTTTAATGAATTTCGCTTACTTCTGATATGAAAGCCAGTGAATCAATCTTTTTATCCATCATGCTATGTGTAAATGAAACTTCATAATTTGTAATAGACAGATGATAAGTATATTAAAATTTGGAAGCAGGGCATTCTACTACGCCCTTTTCTTGAACCGGGATCTTCGTAAATCTCTCGCAACATTAGTCTGATTTCTCAACAATTTTATCATGTTAGTATGGCTGCTAAAAACCCTTACAGCCTTTTCAGACAATTTATTTGCGTTTTATTTTTAGAATCTAACAATTTTCCTTTCATTGGTAGGTTCACTGTGCGTCCTTCCATCAGCCACGTTAGAATAGACTCTTTTGACTTTTGATATGAATTAAAATGCGGGCTAGATACTTGCGGTTTGAAGTAAAATTTTTTTACCAGAAGCTCGCGATACCATCTGGCTCCATAGCAGTATAGGTCTTTCTACCTTTTAGTAATTTTTTTTACCTCTTTAGTAGAGATAGGTGAACATTTCTGCTCAGGTATCATTTGGTCAACACATAGCTCATTGAAGTTCATCATGCTCTCTATGTCTTCATTCAACGGATGAAGCATTCATCACACCCTAAATGCGTGGTGTGCATTGTTTTGCGCAGCTTATCTTTGTACTGAGTTGACGTGTGCGCCTTTCTTTCGTATGATCAATTATTCTTTGTCAGAGGAATTCTAAATAATTTCTTATAATTTATTGCAAATTTTAAGAATTCCAGGTTTATGCCAACAACTTTTACAATTCACCCCTAGCAAAATATGACGGAACAGAACATTAACATACGTGTCTATTGAGTACCTAACCTTATTTGGCCAAAAAGAGTACGTTATTATGGTCACGTTATTATGGAGCGGGATATTCCCTTATTTTCCTCCTGTTGATAATCTTGCTATTCCTGATGACGGAATAAGTTCAGGTATTTTTTCCTTTCGAAACAGAAAAACATATCATAAGAGACAATATGCCAGAAAATTAAATTAGGCCAGAAGAGAAAAATATGGTGGAAGCGAATATGCAAGATTCAAAATATGACTTAGGAAGAAATCCAGGCAACTCCCTGAATTAAGAATTACCTAATCCCAAAGAACTTTGAAATAGTAATTGTAGGCGACTTTCGTCGACACCCTTAATTTAATTTATAAAAAGTTAAACCTAAATGTAATATTGTTTATGATCTAAAGGAGAGTTAAAGTTGTACAAGTAACTGTTGAAAAATACATTAAATATATTAAGTGCTACCAGAAATTAATATTCGATTTATTCACAATTGGAAACTGTACATAAAGAAACTTTTAATAGAAAATTTGTATAGGCGTACAAAGATTTCGCTCTGATAACATTTTTTGAAATCTGTAAAAATCATTTAAAAACGAAACTTCTCTTTCTCTTCTTAAAAATCTGCGCTTTATTTGCCTGCTTAACTTTCCTCAGCCTGACAACATCATTTAAGTCGATCACTGTTTTATTTCCCAGCGCTAATCGACTAATCACATGCACGCATTGGCTTACCATCTATTGGCATCATGGTTTCTAAATATTATTACTGTAAAGTGAAGATGCAATTTTTAAATCAATCAATGTTGTTGATTATTTGACCAGCAATCAACTACATTGTTTAATCTTAAAATAACATCTTCACTTATGATTCACCCTCTTTAACAAAATAACTTAAAGAAATTAATATTGCAATTTGTATAAGATCTTTCGTCGCCAATCTATGATTTGTTATAAATAACACTGATGAAAAAATTATCATCTATGCGCTTATGGAATGAACACAGTGTGAGCACATATGATAGTAGTTTTCTGTGCCGAATCCAAACCTGTTTTCTGTTTTTCCCAGCACGTCAGGTACAGTTATACTAGGATGCCGCCATGATTCCCTGTTATCAGGATCTCCAATTCCTTTAGGTAGCCTTAAGTGTAAAAATGCGATTCGTTTAAAATACAAAAAAGGTCATCAGTGACAAGCTCCTCCTGAGTGGACAAAGAAACAACATGTGTTTGAGATAAATTGTTTGTCTAGAAACGCTGCAACTGCTATTTAACCTTTACGCATTGCAGTATTAATGCGGAAGGTAAGTGTATGAAGAGCGTCTACGTGATTCCTACGGAAACATTTTTTTGTTAAGGTTTCTTCTATCATATAAAGGTCCACTAACATTTTTTCATGCCACATGGTACATCCTATCGCTAAGCATGTCGAAAAGATGCCCAATGATGGACGCACCAAGGACTGAAATCCTTCTTGAGAGACCGCAAGAAATAAATTATACCCCGCCTTCCATTCTGACTCAAAAATTTGGCCCAAATCCATGCCCAGGAAGTGTAGCTTCATTAGGTGGTTCCCCAGGATTTTATTAGTTGTCTCATTCATTTCGTCTAAAGGCTATATTAATGCCTTCAGTTGACATAATCATTTATCTCTTAAAGGTTTCCTGGAGTCTAGCAGTGTTATTTAGATTTTCAATTCCCTGACAATAAACCTCCATGAGCCCCCTACGGTATTTTGTATCTCATTATTATATCCCGTTAACGTTGCTTTGTACAGGTCCAGATCCCTTATTGTTTCTTGATACGAAAAGGACACTTGTCCTTAAAACTTTGTTAGGATCTTTTTGTAGGATATCAAAAGAAAATTTCATTTGTTAGGTAGACTTAATTCTGCCCGGTATAGTAACCAGAAAACTGCTGAGATCTTTCCTCTAACATCTACATACCACAATGGTAAGTATTTTAGACCAATTTAATAACATTGAAACGAGAATTAAGAGGTTATTTATTAAGGACTCAACCCGTCGGTTGTTACCCCTGCTACCGCAAGTCAAATGACGTACGTTAGCATATCATCCGATAAGCAAATACCACCCTGTAACGCAGTAATAGTCAACCAGATTTCTTTATTCTTCAGATAGTACTGGGTCATGAGAGTCAAATGGCATGTATGCTGAGTAAATCGCCATAGGTTGACACCTATTTCCTAAATAGTGCTCGAGCTTTATGACCACCAAGTCTTTCGGAAAGAACCTTAGTAATCTAATAAACTATATAACTATCATAAATTATTTTAGATAGAAGACACTCCTTTAACGTAATCAAGGTTTATCTAGATAAAATCTAGAAGCATAGTGAGGCTTGCAGTTGATCCTTCCGAAATTCTAAACAACTCTTTGCTCTGAAGTTATTACAAGTTGGGTAGCTTCAAAACCCGCATTGATATCGATAACTTTTCATCCTCCCAATTTCTATAGTAGATTTTGGATTGCAATTCTCTTAAGTATTGCTGTTGGATACATCAGAAATCCAAGCCAGCAGCTTTGCTGGCCTGGGAAGGTCTTTGCTGTTGATCGATTTCGTGATATTAGCTACCGCTCAAGATTGTTAATGAAAGCACCATTGTTGAAGCGGCAATCTTCAAATCTTGTAAGGTTTTTTTCACATTTTACATTATCTCATTTCTTTTCTAGTGCCGCTTTAATGGTCTTAACCTGGACGTTATAGAGTTTGATGATTATCAGCCCCTTTAGTATCCATAACTACTTTCAGGTTATTTTTAAGTGCCTGACTAGAAGAGACAGTTGGACCTCTAAGCCACATCTTCTTCTCTTCCCTGATTAAAAATGGGGCACAATAATACATACATAAATACAAATGTAAAATCAAAGTTAAACAAATAATTTTGTAAAAATATTAATTAAAAAGCCACACTGACAATTATAAAACTTAGCGATAATGAATAATACATGCAAAACGATTCTAATAAAAAATGACTAGGTATGGAAAATT
>JAAAKG020148193.1:0-10304 GCA_010014905.2 Druon quercuslanigerum
TTGATACTGGGCAAAAATAAGTTACCCCTTCATGAAGACGGGTACTATATAAGTAAAAATTCCCATCAGGTATGCCTCATCCAAGTCAAGGATACAGATTCAAACGTATGGATTGAAGGGAACGAACAGATTCAGGCTGCATTTACTCTATACGCCAAGGGAAATTATTAGTACCAATTTACAACTACAAATTAATCCCCTTTAAAATACCAGGCTTGGCAAATTTGATTTGAATTAAAATAAACCTAAAACAAAAGTTACCACTTATCGAAACCGAGACTTCGAATTCCGTAAATTTTTTACGAAGAAGGAAGATTCATCTTTAGTATTATATACCGATGTCGAGGGTCTCATAAATCAGCTAAAAGAGAATTCTCACAAAGCTTCTGTTTGGTGACTCTTTATAGACTCTTCGAAACGAAGTATAAAGGCGGTCTTACTTCACAACACGAACGTTTATGCTCCTGTACCGATTGCTCATTCTACTGCCATGGAAGAGAAATATGACTATATGCAAATACTTTTACAGAAAATTCAATATGAAAAGCATTCATGGATAATATGCGGAGATTTGAAAATAATAACCATGCTGCTTGAACAACAGTCAGGATTCACTAAATATCCTTGCTATTTGTGTTTGTGGGATAGTAGAAATAGGGAAAATCACTACAGCAAGACGAAACAATGGCCAGTAAGATCATTGCTAACTCCAGGTTCTAATAACATCATCAATGAGTCTCTTGTGGACCCATCGAAAATTCTCATTCCTTCGTTGCATATAAAGCTTGGTCTCATGAAACAATTTGTCAAAGCCCTCGATTATTCAGGGGCATGCTTCCAATACCTTCAATTCATATTTCCGAAACTTTCTGAGGCTAAATTGAAAGAAGGAGTCTTCGACGCACCACAAATTCGAACTATGTTCAAAGATATAAATTTCATTGGTACAATGTATCGATTTGAGAAAGCAGTCTGGCTTAGTTTGAAAGATGTGGCACAGAACTTTTTAGGAAATAAAAAAAGTCCAAAGTGTAAAAAGATTGTTGGCAAAATGGTTGAAGATTTTAGAAAGCTAGGATGCCTGATGAATTTGTAATTACATGTTTTGCATGCACATCTAGACAAATATCTAAAAAATCTAGGTGATTTTAGTGAAGAGCAGGGCAAACGCTTTCACCAAGATATAAAAGTCATGGAAACTCGATATCAAGGAAGGTTGGATGCGAATATGATGGCAGATTTCTGTTGGATGTTGAAGCGAGATACACCAAAAGAAGATAGAAAGCATAGATCACTGCATAGATCTTTTGATGAGAAAAGAATCCGCTATAGTAGCAAACGAGAGTCTGACATTTTATTAATGCGTCTGGTTTTCAGATCGTCTATTCCAATCGTTTTACTTTGAGTTCGTATACTTAAGTCATTCGATTCCTATTGTAGTCATGTTATTAGTCATTTATTCTAGTAGTTAAGATTTCTACACATTACTTTTAATATTGTAGATGTATAAAATTCATTTATCTAGTCATTTATTTATTCTTGGTAATCATTCTACAAATTAAAATTTTTGTTGCCAAAAGCCCTTATAAGGCCTATATGATGTATAAAATCCGATCGTGCAACCTCCTCGTGGTGTACGTCGGGTAGCGCTGATGCTGACGATCCTATATACCTTTGTTTTGTGAAGTAAATAGGGTTTATGGGTTTAACTGATTTTTGTTCAATATACGGCTTAAGTCAAAACGTCGAAGCATTAAATAGCTTAGATAACGGGATATTTTGAAGGTTATGTCAACAACCTGACATTCTACTGTTTTTCGGACCTCGAATTTGGATTCAGCGACCAAAAAAACATATAAAAACATGGTCGGACCCCCGGACTCGAATACAATTTTGTATAAGGTTTTTTGAGGTTATGTCAGAACCCTGAAGTGCTAGGGTTTTTTTAACTTTCGGATTTGGATTCAGCGATCTTAAAAACATATAGTAAACATGGTCCGACCTCCAGACCCGAAAAAATATTTTTTTGTGTGGCTGTGTAATTCTTCAATTGTTATTTACATATTTACAACCAATACAATACATTGCTGACTTGCAAATTTAAATTTGTGAAAGTCAAAGGATCCAAGGCTGTTTATTTCAAACAATCCAGTTTCTAATTGTTCGGCTTTGAATATTTTTATACTATTTATTATACTACATTTTATATAAACAGTGAAATATTCCAAAATGTTAAAAACTGTTATTTTCTTTAATTACAAGATTACAAATTGAGTGGGTTGAAAATGGATTCTTTTAAACTTAAATAATATTTGAATAGGATTTGCAGGTGAATAAAAGCTTTAATCATAAATCTATTAATTTGAAATTATTTGTATTTTAAATAGTTTTATAAGTTTAAATCAAACTTTTAAAGTTCTTTAAATACTAATATTTTCGCATTGAAAAAGTTAAAATTTTAACATTAAAATCTATACAATCTTTAGTTTTGAACTTAAGTTTAAAAACGTCTTATAAAATTAATTATTTTTAAATTACTATTACTCAAACTACAGTTCAATTCAATAAAATCATTAATTTATTCATGTTTACAGTTGATCAACTTAAAATGTTTTTTTATCATAAATGTTCAAATTCAAACGATGTGATTATTTTTAATTATTTTAAGTCTTCAGAACCTGATTTTAAAATTTTTTATATTAAAAATTTACGCTTAAAAATAAAGAGCTAAAGTGAAAAGTTTAAAAATAATAGTTGTTTATGATACAAGTACGTAAATCAGATGATTATTACGAGTGTGAAGTTTGCAGAATGAGCCGTAGGCTAGAACTTCGAGCCGAAAGCTTGTGCATCAGCGAAGCGAGTGAAAAAGTGTAGACGATTGCTTTCAGTTTTAGGCTAATTCTGCGATCACACTCGCAATAATTACCTGTGTGCGCACGTCTGTCATACACTATTTTTTGCAAAAAACAATCAAGAAAGTTGCATTGTAATGTTTATAATGAAACCAAATGGAAGATGAGTAGAACCTTATCTATAAACGGTGCTCGTTGGAAGCACTGAACGCCTGCGCTGAAATCTATTAATAAGTTATAGGTTATGTTGTATTCAGTTTAAGTCACCTAAATCAACTAAGTAAGTAAAGTATATAGTAAATCAGTGTAATGAGCCGTGTAATTTACTTCCAGTAAATTATTTACTTAACTCTGTGTATGATTAAACTCAGCAATTCGCAAAGAATGTGTAAAATGTTCCCCCGTGCATAAAGTGCCTACTTTAAACACACCTGTGACATCACTGTGCATAATGTGAATACTTTATACGCAGTGACGTCACTGTGCTTTAAAAAGTTACTTTACGCATTATTTAGGAGCACATAAAGTGCAACGTCAGAGGTAGGTGTTGCAACAAATATTTTAGAATTATGCACTGTAAATGGAATGATTTTATAATTACAAATTTTAACAACTGAATTTAAAATTTCTAAAAAATTTAGTCCAACTTTGAATTAACATGTGATTTAATATTCGGGATATTTTAAGTGATCGGATAAATCTCAAAATTTTTCAATTTCCCGGTCAAAAATAAATTCACAAAAAATTCCTGTTTTCCACAGAAGGCTTTGAGATGGGGTTTGCTCCTTGTTTTAACTTACGAATCACAGTGTTGTATCCGATTTTCACTATCGATATTGAAAATGAATACTTGAATCCGGGAATGGAAATTATTCACCCAAATATATGGAACAGGAAATAATATCTGGCGTCATCGTATCAAGTGAGGGTCAGCGTATTCGAAGCTTGTCGGAAATACCGATCAGAATGGGTTTTAACAGGATAAAGTGCTGCCATTACTGACCAGAGAAAGCAATATGAATCTTCGTTTTTAATATTGATCACAGCTTTTTTTCTTTGTATAAAATCAGGTAATTCAATAAAAGTTGAAGATCCAACCTGAAAAGGTGCGTATCTATTGATATTATTCCTTAGGTTTACTATCTCTATCAAACTCCAACCTGAATCTGTTGTTTTTAGATTATAAATTTTAACTTGAATCTGTTTTCTCACTTTTTCTTCAAACCATCCACCAATCTTTGTGGTTGTTAAAAAGGGTCATTTTCGGTACAAACATTTTTTTCAACTATTGTTTCTTCACCACCCACTATTGCCTTAAAAATCCCAGTCAATTCAACACAAACCTTAATGTTACCCAGACTATTTAATGTGTTTTTGATTCGTGGGACGAAGATGCGTTTGGAGTCATCTAAAAATGTATTTAAATCTTTATGTAATAAATGTGAAATTACCCCAGTCCGTATCATTGTTTTAAAAGCACTTTCCACGTCATCCCAAATTACTCGCTCTCGCAGTTTCATTGAGACTTCACTCATACCAGCTCCTGTTTTCAGCAATTTCTTGAATTTTCTGCTTGCTGCCTTCAAATTAGCGATCAGTGCCATAATCGCACGTTTTTGTCCCATGGATATATTTTTCATCTTCATCAGCTTTTATTTAATAGCCTCATGTTTTTAGTTTCTTCTCTCGTCCACCGTCTAATTTCTTCAGCTGCTGGGGGCTTTTTTTAAGTGTAAGTTGATACCCCGGGTGAGGTGTCTAGAACGGTGACTCTGAGGTACCGGGCGACCTCTCAGAGTACGCAGCCGTATCCTTTTTTGCGGGGCTTTACAAGGATGGACGAACCCTTTTCCCTAGCTTCTCGTGGAAACAGCAATGATACACCAAACATAGTTGTAGTAAGTACGGTTCGAAACAATAGAACGCGCAGGGCTCTCGACAATGGGCTGGCCAACAATGCCGACCACTTTAGAGCTGGTGGAGCCAATGAAGATAGAGTCAATGCAGTGGACCGGCGGAATCTTTGGGCGTTTAGGTGGATGGATCGACAAAATCGCGACTTTCTAGAATGCTACTATGCGAGTGTAACCCCTGAACGATTGAATTACATGGCTTGACTGCACGTTCTGTGGTGCGAGAAACACCCAGAGCTATCGCACTTTTCGCAACGACGTCTGCGAAACCATGCCGGAGTACTCCTAGAAAGGGGCTTTGTAAGGGGAGTGCTTACTCTACCAGCGCCAGAACAAGTCGGCAGCAGAGAAAGAGAGGTGTCAAGACCAACCCGTGGGCAGACATCCGATAGAGGACGAGCGATGCTTTATGACCCGGTGAAACATCAACACCCAGGTTTCTCCCAAGCCTAAAAATCTGGCTGAAATGGATGAAGAGCTTCGTGAACAATTTTCCGAAGAATCCGACCTCTGGACAATCAATTGTTGTGTATATAATGCAGCGAGAGCATTGGCTGGTGCGAACCGTAAAACAAAACCAACGGTTGATCATAAGACCAAAAGACGAATGCATAAACTCGCCATAAAGATAGGCTGGACAAGGCAGTACGCGTCCCGCATTCAGTGTGTGATTGACTGTATAACATCTGGCAGGAATTTTATGGCCAAGGTTTGAAAGTTCGCGCGCGAACTCCGGATCCGTTATCACACACTTAACAAGTCAAATCTGCTGACCATCAGGCAATATATTGTTGAGAGAATACAGATACTATCTAACGATACGAGAAGGCTAGAGCGGAGAGAGAGGTGGGTCAGAGGAAACTAACAGTTTCTCTCTGACCCACCTCGACTCTTCCAAGACCCTCCAGTTGCTGTCGACCACCCGCCCAAAGCAGAGGAGGTCGAAGTTTTTTGGAGAAAAGTCTACGAAGTGCAGCATAGACTTGACGAAGATTCAAAGAACATAAATACTAGAGTTGTTCAAAAAAATTCGATCCGACATTCGATTCGATCTACGCGCCGATCGAATGTCGGTTTTTCGATATTCGATCGACGGGCCGATCGAATCGAAATATTCGATCCGATCGGGGCACGGATTACGGTTACGATTACGGTTACGATCGGATCGAGTTTTTCGATTCGATCGGTGTGTTGTAAAATGGACATTCGATCTACGTTACGATCGGATCGTATTTTCGATTCGATCAGTCGGCCTTAAATTGATGAAAATTGAAAATATTAATTTGCTGGTTAATCTGCGGGTTAATATTATGCATCCTATATATAGTTCAACAACAAAAAAGAACGTGCTGGTAATTTTTATTTTAGTAATTAAAACTTGGTATACGGTTTCATAGTAACTAGTAATAATAATTCTTTAGATGTTATTCATCTCATGATTTGTAAAACGTTTTTTAAAGGCTTTAAAGGTTAATATTTATTTTCTTGTTTAATATGCTCAAGACAGATTTATAAAGGAGGAGGATCGCTACTGAAGGGAGGCCTAATATTCTGCTATTACTTATTACTCTAGCTTTATTTTAATTGTTTTTCATCAAATAACTAACTACGCGCTTGGCCTTTGCATTTTACATTTTACATTTTACATTATCTGGAACTCTGTTATATGAAATGTATATTATATTTATTTCTGCTCCTTGGCCTAGGGCAGCTTATTCACATATTGCCAAATGAAGTACAAATTTTGTTTTTGCTGAATACTTTAATACTTTTCTCTTATTTTACATTAAATTTTATTGTCAGCTACCTTGAAGAAGTTATATTATTTTAATAAACTTTTTATTATTGCAATGCATAATATCCATTCGTACTAAAACAGAAGTATTTTCATTGAGTTATTTTTATAGTTTAAAAAGGTACGCATCTTATTAAACAAGAATTGTTATCAGCCATTTTATTGCAACTTATGTTAATTTTTCATAAATATAATTTTTTTAATAATATTTTTTTGTGAGGAGGCTGCTGAAACACTCGGACTTAACTTCAGTATCAGGGGTAAGCTTAATGCATCAAATCTGATCTATCTCTAGTACTCATTCCTGAAAGCCCGGATTCAGAAAGAACAGGAGAAAAACTTACGGAAACAGCTCCTTGATAAGAGGCTGCACAGCATCCTCCATAGAAACGTGGAGGATCAGTCTATGTCGTGTGAGCTAACTTTTGCTTTTCTTAAATTACGCGGATTGAAGTCGGGCACGGAGGATTTAATTTTGACATGTCAAGATGGTGCCATTTCCAGCTAGGACACATACTATCTAGTTGTTCAACTCATGTCGGAACGACCTACATCCAACGCACAATGCGGTACTAAGAGTGCTTTATTACCATCTCTGTCACTCTTACGGCATTAACCTTAATATCGCTCCGCTAAACGCTGCTAGGGAAATAGAGTGCATTGTCGAGAATGAAAAGTGCCGCATATAGTGGAACTTTATATTCTCGACAATTGTTTCTGTTGCACACTCGAGGTCTGATATAGTTCTCTTTGACTTCGAGAAGCGAACCATGTTCATTGTCAAATCTTCGGCACCAGTTGACAAAAACATCGTAGCCAAGGAGAATGAAAAGAAAGAGAGGTATAGATACCTTGTAAAGGAGTGACGACGCTTGTACCCGGAATATTCTGTTAAATTAATCGTTCTTAGCATCGGCGATCTTGGAGGTGCCAAGCTTTCACTGGTTAATATCCTGAAAACCATCTCTGCGTGTAAACAATATTCTAAAACACTTTCGGGGAAAATGCAGAAGGCGGTCGTCCTTGGGTCGCTCCGTGTCCTCACGGCGCACGACATTTTTGCTGGATCGTCGTATTGATTCCGTCACAGACTGTAACCACCTATCTCATGGTCGTGAGAAGTGGTTATGATGAAATTTTGCACAAAGATACAAATATAGGAACAACAAATCTTGAATCTTTTTATTCTTTTCTTTTTGCGAGTGGCGTGACCTCGTTACCCAGTCTTTTCAGCAACAGAGCGTTTTGAGGTGTTATACCTTTGACCGCTTGCTGTCGACTGATGCGCTTACTCTATTATACTAAAGTATGGGTGAATGGGTGAATCCAACCTTTTTATTGAAAACAATGCCCATTATCGTAAAGACTTGATGCGCAATCTTAGTGTTATAATTTCTCCACGAAAATTAACCAAATGTCCGTCTTGATGATGTGATGAATAGTGTTCAGTTTTTGACCATTGATGTACGCTCCTATAGTTATGTTACATTCAACTCTGAGATCATTTATTTTAATAATGGATACTGGTTGGTCAGATTCATTATGTTTAATAATGTCCAGGAAGTTAGCAATGCCAACTTTAAATTTCCAAAAAATGAAATTTGAGCTAAATTGTGTTAGGTTTGTGCCCAATATTTGTGTCCAATATTTGAAACAATAGGAATTTCGAAAATCTGAAACTTGTGCTGGGTTGTGCTAGGCTAGCACAACAAATAACTTTCACGTCAAATTTGGTCAAAATGTTGGTAAATTTTTTGGATGATTTTAAAAAGAACCCCTTACCCTCAGTCACAAAAAGTCACGCAATGAAACTACTTAAGACTGGGCCTAGTTGAGTAACAATAAGACCCTTAAAACTCTCAGGCTTATCTGTTACGAACCTCTTGAATTTACATTTCGCAGGTGTTTTTAATTTGTGTGAAAACGGTCTCCAGAGATGAGTTTTATAGCATTGCAAAACAAATTCAAAAAGATTCCTTTTGTTTTGAAAATATCAATGCCATTGAAAATTGATATCAGAGTTATTTATTCTGCTAGCCTTGGACAACCCACTACAAGGTTCAGATTCTATAAATTCGTATTTTTGAAAATTTTGTGTGAAGAACGCGTTCCAAGTTTAAAAAATCCGTTTTTTTGGGAAAATATTAATGCCAGTGAAATTTGACGTCAGAGTTATTTGTTTTGCTAGCCTAACACAACCCAGCACAAGTTTCAGATTTTCGAAATTCCTATTGTTGAAAATGTTGAGTAAAGAATGCGTTCCAAATTTTAAAAATCCGGGGTTTTTGAACAAATATTACTGCCACTGAAAATTGTCATGAGAATTATTTGTTGTGCTAGACTAGCACAACCCGGCACAACTTTCAGATTTTCGAAATTCCTATTTTTTTAATATTGGGTAAAGATGGTAAAAAGACGTTTTTTTAATTTTTGGGGTCATATTTTGATATTTAAAAAAATCCTTAACAGCAGAAAACAGCACTTACCTAGCACAATTCAGCACAAGTTTCATATTTTTGAAATTCAGTAATGGCGAGGCAGATTTTTTTTCAAATCGGTTTTTTTTCGAAAATCGTTAGAGATATTAAAATTTGATTTGTGGCACAAGTTTGCGCCTCTTCCATATTACTTAGCACAACGTTTTTTTTTTTTGAAAAAATCAATTGGCAAGGCTGAAGTAAAAAAATGTTTTTTGATTTTTGGAGTAAAATTTTGATTTTTTCAAAAAATCATTTGCGGCACAAAACAGCACAAACCTAGCACAATTCGGCACAAGTTTCATTGTTTGAAAATTTTAAGTTGGCGTTGTCAACTTCCTGGACTTTGTTTATTAGGTTGCAATATTCTTGTTGTAAATTCCAATAAACGTGCAGTTGAGTCTGATTTTTCAAAGTTTATACCTCGATTGCAATATATTTCACTTCGTAATGTATTATTATTAGGTCTAATATGAATTTCAATACCCTTTTTTACAGAAACATTCTGCAGATACCTCTGTATATCACCTATTTCATAATTTCCTGTAGGTATTTCAATTATTTCTTTACCCACGTAGAATTTATTTTCTCCATTGGGAATTGCGTTGAAGGTTAGAGAAATTCAACAAGATCTAGACCGTAATTTTTGTATGGAGACAACTCAATGGGGGAAAAAAATTGATTTTCTAGGATCGAAGAAGTGCCCAATAATGTTAGCGTCAATGAATCATCCATGATGACGGCTAGTCTTTGACTGACTTGAAATCATTAGTCTCTCTACATTTATATAGATTATACATACTTTGAGATTTTAATTGATTACATAAAAATTTAAGACATAAATGTGCACATACAAATGTATCATAATTTTGATACCTGTCATGACTATTTTTTACGCTACCAACACCTAGATACTTAAAGAGATCCAAAGGTGGCCTGCGGATAGCAAAGCTATCAAAATATATTATTTTAGTGTTAAACTTTCTATACGCAACCCAATGAGTTCCTAAATTGTTTTTATCATCAAGGTTAACAATAGCATTTTCATATTTACGTGGCTCACCATATGGTAATCCATTTCGCATAGAAGCACCTCGAAAATATTTGATTTTTAAAGATTTTGCGAAATTAAGTAAATCTGCATCGGTTAATACTAGACGTGTGCATTTAGTCGGATCGAATGTGATATCGGTGCTCCGATCGAATCGGATTTTTCGATTCGATCGACGCGTCGATCGAATGTCGGATATTCGACATTCGATCG
>JAAAKG020148194.1:0-10304 GCA_010014905.2 Druon quercuslanigerum
TTCCTTCTTTATATTTGATCACACGATCACCCCCCCTGTAAATCGTATTACGTTATTTTTCGTTGCCCCCCCCCCCCCCCCATTAAATTTACGAAGGATATTAATTTGACAAAAATCACACATGATTAGAGATTAGAGGGGAGGGGCACCTAAATATAACAATAAAGTGTGTAACGTTATTTTAGATTTAAAAATTAAAAAAATAGACAATTTATGCGCGGTCCTGTTAGAATTAATAATTAATAATTAATAATTCTGACATTTTTAAACGCCGTCACTTTTTTTGTTGTTGTTTTAACAAAATTTTTTAATAAATATAGCATTTGTTTATATAAGAAACTAGAAGGTAACTAAAGTTGATCCAACAATTGATAAATTTTAGAACTTGATATCCAATAGAAACCTGTGGAGGCTCAAAAGGGTTCCTTTGGAAACTCGTAAATAGAACACAATAAACTAATAAAGGCGAGATCACAAAACAACCGCTTGCAAAGTAGAGTTTTCAACTTAGGGATTTAACACAAAATTTGGGTTACTAGATAAAATGTTGAAGCATACAATGCAAAAAAAAATGTTCTTTGGAAAAAGACTATCGAGATTGGGTTCCTTTGGCGACTGAACTGGAGTCTCCTTTGGAACTAATCCATTATTTGGGGTTCCTTTTCAGCAAAAAAGTTTCCTTTTTGTTCCAGCTCCTTGGGGACCAAAAACTGAGTCTAAAAGAAGCTCCAGTTCTTCTATGGCTGATTTAACCAAATACTTTAGGTGGTTCAATCAAATATTTGGCTGTATTAACCAAAACTTCCTTGATTCAACCAAATTTTGATCTATATCAAAGAAACCAGTTTTTTAGCCGAAAAGTTTTTTTCTGAGTTTCTGAGCTGACTTCTGGCATTGTTCGGCACATTATTCGAGTTCTCTGCTTGTTGGCAAAGGCGAATGGCACGAGCGAGGTCAGTTGTCAAAGTTTGCGACCAGAGGCGCCTGAAGGCCGCAACGACAGTCGGAGTGGCCCGTGACTACCAAGCTTTGCCTGCTATCGCCATTGAAACGACAAGTGAAATATACGAAATAAATCTTGCAAGGCCCCATTCAACTGAGACAATGCAGAGTCCAGTCCTACGGACGCTTATTGTGCGACATTGGGGCAGAAACATGAACCCTCAACCCACCCTCAACCTCGATCCATCTCCACACTGCTCGCTCTTTCACCCCCATTTCTCATTGTCCACTCAGTTCAAAAAAATAGTCATCAAAGATGTACCTTCATCTATAGTAATTAGCCTTATTATGATGAATTATAGAAATTAGTAAATCTAAAATTATTACAAGTGGTTGCAATGTGATTTTGATTGATTGCAAATGATTGTTGGGTGATTGCAAGTGATTAAAACTGAGTAAAAGGTGATTTCAAGCGAGTTCGAGCAATTGCAACTGATAGCTAGTTGATTGCAAGCATTTGCAACTGATGGAATGTTGATTGACAGTAATTGCAATTGCTGGCAAGACATTGCAAACTAACTACAAGGGGTTGTAAGTGATTGAAGGGTGACTGCAATTTTTTGATACTAATTTATAGTCCTTGGAAAGTTATTTTAAGTTATTGCCACCGATCGCAAGGTGACTGCAACTGATATCATGGTGACCTTCAGTTAGAGCGACTGGTTGCCAGTGATTGTAACTGATTGAAATATGGCTGCAACGGAATGCAACTAATTGTTAAGTGATTGCAAGTGATTGCAACTGAGCGAATGATTATTTAATAGCCAGTTAAAGCGATTGCAACTGATAGCTAGGTGATTGCAAGTGATGGCAACTGATGGCTAGGTGATTGCAAACGATTGCAACTGATGGAAGGGTGATTGGCAGTGATTGCAACTGCTGGAAAGTCATTGCAAACTGACTATAAGGGGTTGTAAGTGATTGAAGGGTGATTGCAACTGATTGCTACTCATTTCTAGTCATTGGAAAGTTATTTTAAGTGACTGCCACTGATCGCAAGGTGATCACAACTGATGTAATGGTGACTTTCAGTTATTGCAACTGGTTGCCAGTGATTGTAACTAATTGAAATGTGACTGCAACTGATTGCTACTGATTTCTACAGTTTGCAAAGTTATTTTAAGTGATTGCCAATGTTTAAAAGGTGATTGCAACTGACAATAAGGTGGTATTCCGTTATTTCCACTTATGGAAAGATGATTGTAAGTAACTGCATCTGATTGCAAGGTGGTTGCAAGTGATTGTAAGGTGATTGCAAGAAAAACTCAGGATTTGTCCATAAAAGAGGTTACCAATTTCAGGGAGGAGGCAAAAACGACGATTAATAACAAAGGTTGGATAGTGGAAGGGGGGGGGGGGGGGGCACTACAAGTAACGTTGCGAACTTAGACAAAGTTCAGTACGTTTCCTGATGAGAAATTTAAACAAAATTCACGAAATTTGCTACAGAAGTCCCTGCAACGATACAATTAACTAATAAATTAATAAGTTTGAAAATAAATTTAATATTGCAGACTTTACACTATTATACACCTCTATTTCCGCTTTCCCCGCTTTTTTAAAAAGAATACTTCTTTTACTCCTACTTTCAAGAAAAACTTCCCCTATTTTTAGTTTCTTTGTAAGCTGAATTAATACAGTAGAATAAGAAAATCTAGCAATTTTTGTTGAAAATTTTAGTATTAAATTCTTGTTTCAGAAATCCTCTCGTTCGGTTAAAAATTCTATTGTTTGGTTGAAACTTTAATTTTTCTGTAGGAAATGCAACTATTTTTGAAAAAAAAGTAATTTTTATGGTGAAAAATTAAACTACTGATTGAATCTTGAACTAATTAGTTTAAAACTCTTTCCTTGGTTACATATTTCTGTCTTTTGTTTTCAAATCAAATTGTTTTTTTTTGGTTATTCGTTTCACGTTTAGTTACAACTTAACTTTTTTCACTTAAAATTTAATTCCTCATTTTTGTCTAAAAATTTATCTTATTTATTAAAAAATCTAAATATGTGGTTCAAATTAATTTGAAAACTGATATTTTTATTTGAAATATCAATTTCTTGATACAAATTGTAGCGTTTCGGTTAAAAATTAAATTTCTTGTTAAAAAAATCGTTTTTGCTGTTGTTAATAGTGAAACTATTTCATTGAAAGTTCAACTCTTGCTGAAATTCGCTTATCTTTTAGATTCATCATTTTAGCTCTTTTTTTAAATTAATCTTTTCTGCATAAAAATTTAAATATTTGTTTTAAAATTAAATTTTTGATTCAAATTATAATTTTCGTCGAAAATTCATTTCTAAAGTTGAAAACTTGACTCCTCTTTTAAAAGATCAACTACTTTCTTAAATATTTATTTTATATATTTCATTGGAATTTTTTTTATTTCTTGGGGTAAAAACTGATTTTATTTGTCTTTAAAATTATATTATTTGTTAAAAAATTCTTTTTTTTTAAATTTTTTGCATTTTCGGGATTAAAATTTAACTGTTTTATACAGAAACTTCCGTATTGCAAATTTCACTGTTTGTTAAAAAATCCAATTATCTGTCAAAAAGTGCAACTATTTCTTAGAGAATTAAATTTTTGGTTGAAAAATTATTTTTTCGGGATGAAAATTATACTGTTTTGTTAAAAAAGTATTTTTCTCAGTAGAACATTAATCTTCTTGGTTATAAATTTATATTTTGTGTTAAAAAATCGTTTTTTTGGTTTAGGATTCAAGTACTTTATTGAAAGTCTGACTTTTTTATTTTCTTTTTCTGATTATAATTTTGTATATTTGGTATACAAATAATTATATTTTTTTTTTAGAAAATTCATTTCTTAGTTTGATAATACAACATCTTATTTGAAAGTTCAACTACTTAAAAAATTTATTTTAAATATTTCATTGGAATTTTCCTTTTTTCTTGTGGTACAAACTGATTTTATTTTTCTTCAAAATTATAGTATTTGTTAAATAATTCTTTTTTTTTTTAATTTCCGCATTTTCGGGATGAAAATTTAACCGTTTTATACAGAAAATTTCTTTTACAATATTTTTGTATAAAAATTGATTTTTCCTAGTTGAAAATTCAACTATTAGGTTCACAATTTATAAATTATAATATTAAAATTAAAAAAAAAAAATAAAATATTTCTTGGTGAAAATATCAACTATTGCAATTTTGGGTGAAAAATTATCTTATTTCTTTAAAAAATCAGGTTTTTTGTAGAAAAATCGGCTTTTTGGCTTAAAAATAAAGAAAGTAGGTTAAACATTAAGATAATTATTATTTCAATTTTATAAGTATGAAAATTTCACTATCTTATAAAAAGGGAATTCTTTTTGTCTTAAAACTTAAAATATTTAAAAGAAAATTGTTAGGTTTATTGTTGATTTGTTTTATTTTTTTGCATCTTGGTAGGTTGATATTCCAACTATTTGTGTACAAATTGAATTATTTGGGTAAAAATTTAATTATTTTGATGAAAATTTTAATATTTTATAAAAAGTCATAATGTTGAGTCGAAAATGCAACTGTCCTTCTTGATTGAAAAGTTATCTATTTTGCTGAAAAGTTTAAATCTTTAGTTGCTAATAAAACTCTTTTGGAAAGACTTTATTTCTTATTGCTAAAAATTCGTTTCGTTTGGTTGAGAAATCATTTCTTGCGATTCATATCGTATAAAAATTAATTTTATTTAAAAGAACTTATTCCTTTATTATTTCCCTATTTTTTTAAATAACCCCATAGCCTCTGTTTTGAAAGCATCCTGGATTTTAAGTCCAATATTTTAATATCTTGAATTAAAAATAAAAGTAATTTATATAACCTTAGCAATAGCCAGTCGGAAATAAAAAAAAACTTTTACCCCTAGACTAATAAATGAGAGGATGTTGATGGTAACAAAATTCATGGGACGCTAAAATGAAAAACCGAAGTGGTTTTTGCTGCCTTGTTAGTATTTTTTATCTGACGTGCCTATCTTTTCCACCCTTGCGAAACGCAGGTCAGTGTTGCTGAGTAAATATCGCCAGAGCGGGCGATCTTTGCGAGGGGTGGTCGTAAAGAATGGTCGTATTCAGAGTCCAGCACCCCTCCCTCTAGGCTCCGGTCCACCCTCCTTCAACCCTGTGTCGGTGCGGCTGAGGCGACCACAGTGCAAAGTTTCTGAAGCGAGACAAGCCACAATATAATGCCACCCCTTGGAACTAGCCAATGGGTACACTCACACCACCCCCAACCCCTCCTTTTTGAAACAAAACCAGAACAGGAGAATTCTCAACCTGTCTTCTGAATTCCTCTCCTGAATTGTTATTGTCCAATTTATAGATGAAAGAATATTGAAAATTTTATTTCTGGAGGTGGAGAATAAGGAAGAATTATCAACTAATGCAAATTTCGAGGATAAACAATTTCTTCGGACGAATAATTTTTGAAGAAAAAAAAAATCTTCAGGAGACCGGATTTGAACCGAGAATTCGACTATCCATGACAGCAGCGTTTAACATTCACGCATAACTGGTGAACGCTACACTAATGGATAAAGATGTCCTTAATTCAAATCCCGTTCGAGGCAGATTTTTACTCGTTCTTTGATTTCCATTTATCTGAAATAATCGTTTTTACATCGAAACTTATATTAATTAAAATTTTTGAAACTTGAACAATAACCTTCTTAAATATTAATAAAATCTTTTAAAAATTATTTATATTAAAATTAATGTTAATAAGAAATGGGTTATTTCTCGTGATAAAAAAATTCTTATAGCATTCCGCTGTAGACAAAAAAAACTTTAAAGAACAAGAAACGATCTGTTTAGGATTCCGTTACGTAATTTTTTAACGCTTTACTCATGGATATTGGCGTTTCCGGTTCAAATCCGTACCAAGGAAGATTTTTTTTCTGTTTCGTTAAAAATAATTTGTTCGAATTATTTGCTTTAACATCAAAATTATTTTAAGGGAGTTCTCGCAATTTCATAAGATTTAAAAATATTTCGAAGTATTTAATGAAACTTAAAGGATTTCAGGGGCTTTTAATGCGATTTCAGAAGATTTTTAACTAGGTTGTATCATTTAAATGAATTTTTACGGATTTTAAGAGATATAAGGAGAGGTCGATGATTTCATTGGATTTTAAAATATTTAATAAATTTCCTTTGAAATAAAAGATTTGAGCAAATTAAAAAAAAATTCTAGAATTTACAAAAGTGTTATCGTAGTTCAAAAGATGTCAAGAGATTTTATCCTATTTTAGAGAATTTCAAGAAATACTGAAAAATAAAAAATTCTTTAAAGAAATTAAAAAAAGAACCATTTTCGCGGCTTTTACAAAGGATTTTAAACGAATTTAAAGGATTTTTTATTAACATAGCAGAATACAGAGGAATTTTAAGGATTTCAAAGGATTTCAAGATATTTTAAAACAGTTTATGAACATCTAATCACGGATTTTAGAGAATTTCGTACGAGTTTAAAATATTTAAAGAAATTTCAGAAAGATTGCAATGGAAATTAATTGTTTAAAGAGATTTTAAGTATTTAAAGGGGATTTAAAGGATTTCAAAACACATTTTAAAGATTTTTTTCAACGGCTCTATTAACTATGAAATCGGTCATAGAAAAAATTGACAATACCTATTTCCGACAAAAAATTGTCTGATCTTTCTATTTCTGCGGTTAGAATTTAAAAAAAATGCATATTTAAAAAGAAATATTTGTTTATTTAACAAAAAACACGAACTGTCGAATGAAAAAAATTTTTAATATGTAATTTTAGGAACGAAATCGCCCGTAAATTTTTTTATTTATACATTAAAAGTGTCCATGCACTATAGCCTTCAAAATGCAGTGGTTTTTTTTTTTAATTAAACATGGCAGCATCCCAAATGGCGTCCTAAATTCCATTTAATTTTTATTTTTACTGTACTTATTCCAGCAATAATAATTTTGGTTCAATTTTAATAAAAAGAAGTGCAAAATGGTTTTTTGGGTTGCTGATTGTGAATCTGCTATCACGTTTCCAAAATTTAAGATGGCGGATCTAATATGGCTGCCCATAAATTTCGGAAATGTTTCAATTTTCATAAAAAAATTTATGGAGGCATTTTTTGGATTGCTGATTACGAATCTGTTGTCAGATTTTTGAAATTCAAAATAGTGGATATAATATAGCTTCCAAACATTTCGAAAAATTGTTCAAATTTTTTTGAAAATATGAATTGGGAGGTTATGGGTGTTATATGTCGTTTCCTGGATTTCACCACGAGGAGGTGAACGCAATAAACAAAGCCTCTGCTTTTTTTTCTAATTTTTTCAGATTAAAATTTTTTTTATGAGAAAACCTTTTTTAATAAATAATCCAAATACTTAGTATAACTTTCTAACCTATTAATTCAGATTTTCAAAGTTCAAGTTTGCAGATCCAATATGGCTTCCAAAAATTTCGAAAGTTCTTCAATTTTCATCAAAAATTTTATCGAGGGGTTTTTTGGATTGCTGATTACGAATATGTTATCAGCTTTTTGAACTTTAAGATGGCGGATCCAATATGGCTGCCAAAAATGTCGAAAAATTGTTCAATTTTCATGAAAATTCCTATAAGAGGGTTTTACGAATCGCTGATTACGATTCTGTTATCAGATGTTTTAAATTCAAGATGGTGGATCCAATATGGCTGCCAAAAAATTCAAAAAATTGTTCAATTTTCATAAAATTATGAATGGGGAGGTTATGGGTCGCGTTTCTCAGACGACACATATTATGTGTCGTTGCCCGGCTTTCACAACGAGGAGGTAAACGCAATAAAGAAGGACACTTATTTTTTTTAATTTTTTCAAATTTTCAAATTTTTTTTTATTTTTATCAATTTTTTTTATGATAAAACCTTTTTAATGAATAATCTAAAAACTTAGTATTAGATTCTAACTAATTTATGATAAATTAAAAAGCAGGGTGTGCATGAATATACATCGCACATCTTACAGATTTTCTGCGTCCTTGAACCACATTTTTTAAAATTTGAACATTTTTGTTTTGATTCTATTGTTACAGTTTCATGCGATTTACTTATTTTATCCTTTTTATGTCTATGCGTTAAAATAAATGTTTTAGCTGCTTAGGAATCTCGTTTTTTTAAAACTGAATATCTTCATGAAAATTAAACAATTTTTTGAAATTTTAGGCAGCTATATTGTATCCACCATTTTGAATTTTAAAAATCTGACAACAGATTGGTAATCAGCGACCCAAAAAACCCACCTATACGAATTTACATTAAAATTAAACAATACTTTGAAATTTTTGGCAGCCGTATTGGATTTGCCATCTTGAATTTTGAAAATGTGAAAGCAGATTCACAATCAGCGACCCAAAAAACCATGTTGCACTTATTTTTATTAAAATTGAGAAAAATTTGTTATTGCAAGAAAAAGTACCGTAAAATTTTAAAAAAATTTGAATTTAAGCCGCCATATTGGATGCCGCCATCTTTAGTTTGAAAAAAACCAACCACTATATTTTGAAGGCTAGAGTGCATGGACAATTTTAATGCACAAATAAAAAAATCTACGGACGATTTCGTTCCTAAAATTACATATTAAAATTTTTTTTCATTTGACAATTCGTGTTTTTTGTTAAATAAACAAATATATCTTTTCAAATATGCATTTTTATAAAATTTTAACTGCACAAATAGAAAGATCAGACAATTTTACGTCGGAAATAAGTATTGTCGATTTTTTCTATGATCGATTTCATAGCTAATAGAGCCGTTAAAAAAAATCTTTAAAATGTGTCCAGTCAGGACTTAATGGGTTAAAGGATTTTAAAAGATTTCAAAAGATTGTAAATTATATTTACAGATTTTAGAAGATTTTGTAAGATTTCAGACAATTTTAGCTTATTTTCAAAGAGTTTTCGCATATTAAGGAGATTTCAAGGAGATTTCGAGAAACTTGTATGGTTTTTAAAAGATTTTAATACATTTTAAAATATTTTCTGGCATTTGAAAAGATCTAGAAAGATTCATGTAGAATTTAAAGAGTTTAAAAACTTACAAAAATTTGAAATGGTTCCGAAGGCTTTAAAAAGTTTTAAATTATTTTAAAAGATTTTTAGGGATATCAAGATATTTAAAGGATTTTTGACTATTTCATAGGATTTTTAAAGATTTCAAGATATTTTTAAAGTTTAAAAAGTACATTTACGGTTTAAAATATTTAGAGGGATTAAAAGAGATTCAGAAAGATTCTCGTTGAATTTAGACGTTTTGAAAAGTTGTAAAATGTTTTTAAAATATTGTTACTAATCTGAAGAGATTTAGAGGACTCTCGATGATTGTATGGGAATTTAATCAATTTTAAGGGATTTTAAAAGATTTGAAAGTATATTCCTAATATTCTAAAGGATTTCAATGAAATTTAATAGCTTTAAAAATATTTTAATAACAATAATCTTCAATCGTAAAATATGTTAAAGGATTTTTAGAGACGAAAATTTTTCTGTGCATTTTTAAGATTTTAAAAAATCTCAAAGATTTTAAGGTATTTAAATGAATTTAAAAAGATTTCCAAAGATTTCAAATAATCTTGAAGAACTCTTAAAGGTTTTTAAAAGCATTAGAGGGGTTTTAATGATTTCACAGGATTTCAAAGAATTTTAAGAAAATTTAAATTATTCCAAATCTTATCCAAAGATTTTAAAAGGTTTCCTGAAATTTCAGAAGATTCAATTAGGATTTTTAAGAATTTCTGAATATTAGAGAGCATTTTACAGAATTGAAATGGCTTTAATAAAATTTTATGGAATTTTTAATTATGTTCAGGAATTGTTACAGATTTGAAAAGATATGTATAGATTTAAAAGTTTTTCTTAGTTCTCAAAGATTTTCGATGATTTCAAAAAGATTCCAAAAGACTCAAGGGAAATTTAAAGCATTTGCGAATGTTATAAAGTATTTTAAGGTTTATTTAATAGCCTTTAAAAATGTTGAGGAATTTCAAAAGATTTGTAAATAATCCCACAGATTTTAAAGGTTTTTAGATTTTTGAAGGAGTTTCCATTGCGTTTAAAGTATAGTAAGGGATTTTCAAGATTTCAAGTTCTTTTCAAAGCTTTTACACCCTAAGTACAAATTTTCAAAAGAAAACACTTCGTAGAAAATTCCTGCCTTAAAGTATTTAAATCAAAAGCTCAAGACATAATGGGACATGTCTCGTAATTTCAGATTGGCGTAACTTGGTAAAGATAAATGGTAATTAAACTCTGTGACCCTCAAATTAAAGAGAAAGAGCAGTACTATATGATTCATTTAAAAC
>JAAAKG020148195.1:0-10304 GCA_010014905.2 Druon quercuslanigerum
TTTTTCACCATAACTTTTTCTATCTCGCCTCGGTCTAATGAGTCAAACGTTGCCTTTAAGTCCACGAACATTGCTATTATTGCCCCTTTTTCCCTTTTAATCCTCTTGTTTACTAGATAGTTTAGAACTTATATGTTGTCCATTACCCCCCTACCCTTGTCTAAGCTGTATCTAATTCAGTGCCTCTATATTTTATTCCTCACCTTCTATCTTCAATCTCTCCGACAAAACAGTTACATATACTTTATACAGTGTTGGCATCGGAGTCACACCCCTATAATCTTTAACCTCATCTCCTTTGTTTATTTTTACTATTGGTATCACTGCTCCTTCTTTCCATAACTCTGGCCACCCCTTTCCTCTTCATACTCGATTACACATTATTTATGCCCATTCCTCTAGTTCTGTCCCTCCATATTTCCATACTTTATTTGGTATCTCATCAATACCAGGTGCCTTTCCATCCCTTATTATTCCGAACACCTTGACTATTTCTTCCCTTGTTATGTCCTCTTGTTCATCTCTTTCTCTACCATATTTTCCTGCCTTCTTAACTTTGCTCTCTCCTTAATTTAAAAAATATAAATTTTTTTTTCAAATAGTGCCTAAATATTTTTTGAACAGCACCTATTTCTGAGTGATTACAGTTATGCCTATAATAAAAAATATTGTATTGTATAATTATTTTATATTATATGCAGTTGATGGAGACACAGAATAGAATATATATCGAAAAATGTTATTTGAATATTTGAATATATAGATTTGAATATTTATGCGCAGTTTTCAAGGCATCGAAGTCTTTCATATGATACTACTACACTTGCAGTTTTTAATACAAAATAAAAATTCATAAGAAAAGGTTTAAAATATACAGAAAAAAATTCACCCCTAGTTTGAATATTACCCATTTCAGAAAGGGCTCGATCGTTTTTTTCTTGAATATAAAATCAATGGATGACGTCTTTGAAATATAGAAACGTACTAATAATTTTTCTGGAATATATACATGCAATCCTCGCGTTTATACTAAAGGATGGCCACAAATCAATATGAAAAGCAGCAAGATTACTCCATTGACCGCAGATGAAATCAAGGAAACTCTAGTAGGCTCGCATTGCCAATTCTTGTATGGTTATAGAGAAGAACTTGTAAACCACAGTCAAGGGCGGGTTACTTTAAAAAAAAGATTATTATCAAATCAAATTTTTTTTCTAAATCTTTGCGACTCTTTGAAAATCCGCTCATTTCAATGAAAGTTTTTCCGCTTTCGAATCTTTTTTAATTTTTCCTGAGTGTTTTTAAATTCACTTTGGATTCTTATGGATTTCATGATATTTTTATTCAATAAATATATTTACTCCTATTTATCTGAATTCAATGCATTTTTTAAAATTTGTTCTGTATTCTTTAATCATATTTGAATCGTCTTAATTTTGTGAGAATTTGATCAAGTTCTCCTTAATTCCCTTAAATTAAACATTTAGGTATCATTTATATATATATATAGTGGACAATCCACAGAAAAAACTGGGGGGTAAAAAGTGTTTCAGGTAATCATTAATTTTGGGTAAAGTCAGCCAGAATAACGGTTATGTCCACCAGGGTATCTGAGAAGAGGGTCAAGTATGCCTGGCATTCACCTCCCTGGCGGTAGGTAATGTACAGACGAAGTGTCACGTGCTGACTCTATATACAAAGAGGCGGCTATAAATATTAAATGCTGACATACTTACGCATACAAAGTACTCTAGAAAGATAATTTAAGACAATAAAATGCTGGCTAAGTTCTTTATTCAGGACACTTTATTTGTCGAAATAATTTTGACAGCAGACACAGTATTTGAAAGTCGCCATGGCCCGTAAAGTTAGTAGGCGCGGTGAGAAAATAGCAACGTAAAGTTTGGGTTTGGGAATTTGGGAAGGTGATGGTCAAAGCGGAAACTTTTCGTTAAAGCACTCAAATAAATTATTCTCCGTTTTACTACTGGAATCTTTATATGTCAATGGTTCATTAGAAATCTTAGGCACAATCGGCACATCGTTTAAAGGGTGATTAGGTACAGTCAGACCTCGATGCTATCTACGCTTCGGGGAGAGTGTTCACGTCAGTGCTCCCAATCTCGGTAACTTTTTAAACTACGCTGGCGTCGCGCCAAGAACCTGATTGGTTACTGTTATCGCACTGACTTTAAATTTTATAAATATTTGGATTTAATATTTATAATAAATAATGATGGAGAAATTCCGACATAGAATTTCCCTAATTCTAAAATAATATTTCTGAGTGACAAATACATAAAATTCGATTTTGATTAACAAGAGGTAATGAATCGCCTCTATCGAGTTTCAAAATTAATTTTTGTTTATTTCCGACAATGTGATTTTAAATTTAAAAAAAAAAGAATTAGGGATAACTCAAAGAAGACCTGAATTACAAAAAAGTGATTTCCAGTAAGTATCAGTACCAGTAAGTATCTTATTTATTACTTAATTTATATATATATATGTAATTCTGGAGTGCATCTTAATTTTAAATACTATAAAAAGTTAAGAGTTTTAGTTTCTATCACAAAAGCCGTAGTATGAAAGAGATCCTGTGAATTTCGTTCTCGCTGAACTAAGTAGAAAAAATCAGTTAAAATTCTGACATTTTATAATCAGAATCTTTTAAAGCCCAATGTTATTAAGTTTCGAAATTTCCAATTAACAAAATTATAAACTAACGACAAAAAAATAGTTGCATTTAACATTGTTTTATCTGCTGGTATAATATTTTATTTTATATCATGCATACTGCAGATATTAAAATTGCGGACAGTTCTTTAAAATTTTAATCTACACAGATATTTCTGTAAAATAAATCATTATTCTGAAAAACGTATGGAAAATAATTTTTTCCTGAATGTTAAATTTTTTTTACTTTTGATTTAAAAATATTTTCATTTCGTTAATAAATATTTTGTTTATTTTATTTTGTATTATTTAAACTATCGCAAATTTTCGTTTCTCACAAATTTTATTTTTCTGCAACTTTATTCAATTTAATTAAAAATTAAAACTAATAAATTAATTTAATTAAGTATTTTAATTAATATTAATATCAATATACTATTTTATTATTATAATATTAACATTAATTACATATACACGGTGACCCATCTTAATCTATAATCGCAAATATTTTCCAAAATACTTTATCTACGAAGAAATGGTTCCAAGAAAGGACCAGGACCGAGGAGGACATTTGACTATACCATCAATTTTTACCTTTAGGTCAATTTTCAAGGTCGAATGGAGGTGAGACCCTTTTCTTAAATTAGAACCCCTATGAGTCATTTTGATATGAAATTTCCTGCACTTTTAAAATTCCAGGTCAAAAATAGGGTTTCTCATTTAAGAAAAGGACCTTTCCTCCATTTGACCTTGAAAATTATACTTAAGGTGAAAATTGACGGTACAGTCAAATGTCCCGCTCGTTTCTGGTCAACCTTTGTCGGAACCATTTCTTCGTAGATAAGTATATCAGAATATATTTGGGATTATAGATTAAAATATATCACTGTGTACAATAGTAATAACATCCATACTATATTAACCTGAAAAAATATAACCTCAAAATCGACTCACGCATGAAACTAAGAATCACGCAAAATATTAAAATTATTAATTTCTTCAATTTTTTCCAAATAGGAATCGAGTTATAAATAGAAGACGACCGAACTTTTCCGAAGCTTCCAGATCGGCAATCATCGTGCAGCAAAAAACCTGAGAAAAACCGAAGTTCGAGTCGTGCATTTTCGGCTTAAACACGAACTTACAATGGTTATCATTCACCTTCTGTTTCGCGGATCCCAAACGATAATTATGGTGGGGGTAAATTTCTAGCTTTTCGGCACATGCGCAGCTGAAAGTTGCTTACAGCGAACTCGACCTTCTCGCAAATTTTGGCAGGAGTAACGACCATGCGCATAATCAAGGTACCTATAGTTTAAATAAAAACTCATAACAGGAACGTTGATTAATAAACATATTTTTATTGGCAGTTTAGAATTTTCAATCCTCTCTTGAACAGTTCCTCTGGCCTCTAATTGCTCAAGAAAAAAACTTAAACAAATTTCGAATTTTTACAAGAATTTTTCCAAAATGATTAAACTTACTAACTGCTGAGGTAACGGGCCGTATTATGGAACGCCGTATTGACTGTTTTCTCTTGTTCAAACGGCGCTAAAAATAATAAGAATAAAATAGTACATTATGCACCGAGCGGGAAACCATGCGCCGAGTATGAGTTGAGCACCGAGAAGAAGCCTCGGCTCAACTCATACTCGGCGCATACCTCGGCGCATAATCGCCTGGTTTCTCGCTCGGTGCATATACTATTTTATCTGCTAGTAGAGGGGAACGAGACAAGACTCATCAAAACTCGCCGAGATGACGTTAGAAATAAGTGACGCCATTTTTTACAGAGAGAGTAAGACATTCTCTCTCCTTCTATAACATGGCGGCGGCGCCACGTGTAAAAATAAAATAGATGGCGACACATATGATTGTATCTCTCTCTCGCTGTGAAAGAAGGAGAGGATGACAAAGCTATTCAAAAAAGAGGAGCATAATCAAAAAACAGGAGCATAATCATCGAGTTTCCTTCTACTTGCAGATAAAAAGGATTTATCCACTAACTTATATAAAAATTTCATCGGCATTTATAAACATTTCTGTTCATATTTAAAAAGCAAAAATTCATTTATTAGTATTTAAAAGTGTGCAAAAATAAAGAATTAATATTATCAACATAAAATCTGATAAATAAATGATTTCGATACACAATATCGTAAATAAAAACATAACTATGTCATTTTTGGTTAAAGAATTATGTTTTTATTTAAAAATTCATCTTTTTATGTTAAAGTTCAAGTATTCCAGTTCCAATTAACTAGATCCTAAAATCCTTCAAATTAACCTTTCAGTCTTAGGTATTTTACTGTTCGCTGTTAACTGAGATTGTATCTGAAATTGATTTTTTTACTTTTTGGTTTCTTTTTGATAGCTTTTCGAAAATCGCGTTTCGGTATCTAGAGTCATTTGCTGATTCTACTACATTGCTTTTTAGCTGGAAAATTCTGTTTCTAGGAAAGGTAACAAGGTTTTAAAAATTTAATATTTCATATTACTTACTTATTCAATTATAGCCACCTTTAACTCAGAAGCTACATGTAAGAACTGTCTTGTATTATGTAAAAAAAACGTGTACTTGTGACGCAACTTATTGGTTGGAATGAAGCTCGAGCATTGTACATTAGAGGTTCGCGTTAAGTCCAATCAGCAAATTCACAGGCTACATTAGAACTAAGAAGAAACTGGGCACAACCACTTGAATTACCATATGCACAACATGGCCCACATCCCCGTGGTAGAGTGCTAAAAAATGCGGCCAGGATGATAAAACATCCTTCGAAAGATTTACAAAAATTTATAAAATAAGCCAGAGCGCCCTTCGCGCGGACGCTTTTTTCGATCATAAGAATAATAAAAACATGAATATAAATTATTTTTTTTATGCAAACGTCCGAACCAAGTGCACTCAGTCCTCGGTTTGGAAACTTTAGCACAATTTTTATTTTTGAATTAGTGATTAAACTCAAGTAATAAAATATATAAGAAGAAATTATAGATCCAGGAGCTGTACAAGGGAAACAGAGTTTCATGGTTTTTCCCCCTGGAAAATTTTTGTGATCAGTTTTTCGATCTAAAACGTATTACATCATTAAATAAGTTTAAAAATGGAGATATTCAGAAGTGTAAAAAAGATTCAAAAACAATTAAAACTTGTAAATGTTTTTCAAACAATTTCGAAATATTCGCAAAAACTAATTTTAAGACATCATTTAAACAGATTTCAAAACATGTAAAAAGATTTAAACAAATTTTCAAAGTTTTAAATATTTCAAAAAAGAACTTTAGGAACTTCAAAAGAACTTTAAAGGGTGTTTCAAGAAAAGAAACAGATTTTCGTAAAATTTTAATGAAAAATAAAGTAAATTATAAGGCAGTATTTTTAAATTTTGTATTATATGTTAAAACTTCAAGGAAGGTTAAGATGAGTACAAAATTTTTTTAGGGATCTAAGGCGTTGAAAATTGATCATAAATATTTAAGAAATATACTTGGCTGAGTACTGCGGCTCTTTTGAGGAATCACGAGGCAAGATTCGAAACCAGCTCTCGACCTTAAGTTCAGACACTGTGCGAGCCAGCTCTTCTAGGAATTACTAGAACGCAGTTACGACACTCAGAACGGGGCAGCCAATATACGTCGCTTGATAAAAATAATTTTTGCCGTGCAGTCTCATAATAATTGGTTGAGTATGCTTCACGGTCGTTAGAATATGTGGAAGTTTACTGTAACCATATAAATCTTACCACTTTAGCGATAAGAATAAAAAATAAAATCAATAAGAATCAAATATTGGGATAAATTACTGCTTTATTTTTCCTAAACGAACATCTTTCGAGGTAACCAAGATACCATATAACCACAATCTTTTTCAACTTACAAATTAGTTTCACTTTTAAAAACAAAAAATGAGAGTTGTTTTTAATCTGTTTTTTACCGTATTGGTCATCCTTAATTCTATTGGTAAATATGATACTCTAACATATCGCTAATTCTTAAAGCTTTTTTAAGTTTTCCCTAATTATCGATTTCTGTGTCGTTATTTGCTTTTTATTCTATCTACTTCAATCAAGCAATTTCTGAAATTTAAATAGATTAGCACATTTAAACGTTTACTATTTTATCAAAGTTTCCGATTAATACTTTATCAAATTTTTTCCACGCAAGATTTCTATTACATCCAATGTTTCGGAATGCTGCTGAAAATTTCATGAAATTCTATTCGGACAGAAATACTATATTTTCTCATTAACAGTTACTTACTCTGTCTGGAAATATTATATTTTATATGCCAAGTTTTTCATTAGGATTCTATTAAATCTTATAAATTCCGCACACTTATCAAATGCATTTTTGAAATTACAAATTCTATATTGTTTGTTGTCTTTTTGCAGAAATATCAGCAGGTATGCCGCCCAAAACAATGGATCTTCTGTCAAATTTTGGGAGGAGTGACGAACAAAGGCATAATGAAGCTACCTATACTTCAAATAAATACTGAAAACAGAAACAGCTCATTAATTTTAGAACTTTTCAATATCTCTTGAACCATTAAATACTTTAAGTAACATTTTGCATATAACCAAAATTCTGATAAACGAAAAAGCAAAGTTTAGATGGATTGTATCTAGAAATGTTAATGGTCCTATACCTATTGCCTAGCAGGCGGGAGTCTTAACCATTACTCTCTGGGCGACAGCTTCAAACAGTTGAAAAAACAATTTTTCAACGCTTTTTTTCATTAGTTTTTTTATTATTGTGTTCCATCATGTAGATTTACAAAAAATTAACTAACAACGGGCACATAAATAAAAAAAAAAAAGAAATTATTAATTAAAATCTTTTGACAATATTTGTTCAACAAATTCCTTCATTGGCGCCCACATTGAATAATTTTTCTTTCAGCATTTAAAACTTTCGTGTAACGTTTTGCTTTTTAGGCATTTTAACATATTTTAGAATTATTATTTCGTACCCAAATTTCCATCAGTTTGAAATAATGAACGAGTTATAGAATTACTTGTTTTTGGGTTATAACTTCTGTTGTTCGAACTCGTCTTTCAATCAGAATAAGATTCAATTCACATGAAGACAATATCAATAAATGGAGAGGAAGTGTTTCCTTTAATACAGCACGAAAAACAATCTTTTTTATTTTCTAAAACAATCAATTGTGAGTGATAATTTGTATTGGTTTCTATTCAATACTTTTAAATTATTTTCAGGTAACACTTCTTATCTATTTTCTTTTGTTTATTGAACTTCTTAATATATTTATAACCTCTGCATGTAAACCTTTAATTATAACCTATTCCATATAAAATGAAAAATTTTTATGCAATTAATTGTTGGACTTACATTTTTGGTTTGCGCATGTATCCGGACGCTCACAAAATAATCAAAACACATTTAATTTCCTTCTGTTGTTTATAATTCCGTGAGATAGTTCTGTACTTAAACATCAATTTAAAATGAATCGTCTTATTGAATTATTTATGATAACGTTGACTCTTTTCACCACATTCATATATATCATATTCCCAGACATTAATAACAAGAAAAATTTAACTACGCAGCTATTCTTTAATTTAAATAAAATTTAAAAGAATTGGAATAAACAATAATACGCGATGAAATTGCGTAATCGATATAGTTCCTCTAACGTGACAAGATTTCCATTATGAATTTGCGCAAAACTCTAAATGTTTTAATTTTTAAAATTACATTCAACTAAAATTATTAGCAAACTAAAAATATCCAGCTTCTACGTTAACAACATTTCCATACTTTTTTTTATCGAAATTTCTTTTTAATCGATATAATAAACGATAATTTGTGGTTTTATAAGTGATATGACGTTTGGGTAAGCTTAAAGTGTTTATTAAAGCATATAATTCATATTTACATTAAAATATTTGAAATGCACTAATATTTTGTATATTATTATTATCAATAACGCGTAAACATTATTTCTTAAAATAAATTAAGCTTTCTCTTTCTTCTTTCAGGGATAAGTTTACAGTTTAAATGTTTGTCTAATTTCGCTCCAGTTCCAGGTGATCCAGGTGCCGGACCATCTTCTTCTTCTGACAGACAACTGTCTCCTGCCAAATCTCTTAGGCCTTCCAGTTTGCTTTTAAATTCCCGAATTCATTCTCCGATCAGGTCTTTTTCTTATGCCGAACCTTCTCTTCGTTCAAGGTCCCGCTCTCCTCCAGCTGTAAATAAGACTTCATCTGTCAGGCTTCCTATTTCGAACGTACTTGGCTATGGGCTCGATCAACTTGAATTTATTCGTCTTATTTCCTATAAAAATCCACAAAGGCAATTTGTACTTCGGAAATTTACTTTTTCTGCAGATAAACCAATTGAAGTGCTTGTAGGATTGAATAAGTATGCGCCTATACCACCACAAGAAAAAATTGTATTATCATCATTGGATGGTGACGTCTTTGCAATATTGGACAGTACTGATACCTTTGCTGGAATATATACATACAATCCTCACGTTTATTCTAAAGGGAGGGCAAAAATCAACACGAACAACGGCAACGTTACCCCATTGACTGAAGAAGAAATCAAGGAAATTCCAATAGGCCATAATCGGAAACTCTTATATGGCTATAGAATAGAGCATGTAAACAAGAGTCATGGGTGAGTTACTTTAAAAAAAACGAGTTATCGTTAAATCATATTTTTTAATTAATTTTGTTGTTTAAAAACGTGAAATGTATACTACACTTATGTTTTATAATAGTCATGGGTACTAAACAAACACCAACGTAACTTTTATTTACATTTTAACCACATTTCCCTTTTATGTGATAAACTCACTACAGCAAACTCCCGTTTATCTAAATCAAATAAATTTGGTTTATATTTGTTCTTTTTACTTAAATAGTATTAAATTAAATGGATTTTAAGATTTCTCTTTAGTTTTGCCTGACGTATACTGAAGTAATACAAGTCTACCTTGCAGTTTTAGGAATTTTATTGAGATCTTTTGGATTTCTTTAAATTCTTTTCATTTTCTGCAACATCACTCGCATTTTAGACAATTCCTGTTTGTTAATATATTTTTCACTTTTAAAACATATATTGAACTTTTGCTTTCTTTTTAATTTATTTACGAAAATCGCATTTTGTTATCTAGATCATAGGTCCGCGGTCTAAACCTGTTAAATGCCTATGGCGTCTTTTGGCCAATCTGTGTTTTCTATCACATCGGCTCAGTTTATTCGTAGAACAGTCCAGTGTGACACATGCGGTTTTATGCGCGGTCCCTTTAATTATTTATATAAATTCTGTTATCGATAATTAAATCTACAAAAAATTTATTTTAATACAAAAAAATTACGTAAGACCCTATGTAAATTCAGAAAAATTCAAGCCTAGCTAGTAACGCTTATATCAAGATACTCATCAGGGCGGACCGTTTTTGCTTCTTATTTTTTCTGACAATCATCATTCTTCTGCCAGGTCCATTCGTCGTGCCGAGCCATCACATCGTTCCAGGCCCAGTTCTTCTTATAGGTCCATGGCTATACCTACCAGGCTTCCTTCTTCTGACGGAAGAGGATATGAACTTGACCAGCTTCAGTTTATTCGCCTTATTCCTAAAAAGAATC
>JAAAKG020148196.1:0-10303 GCA_010014905.2 Druon quercuslanigerum
CCGTAAAACTAATCCCTCAAAACCGGATTAATTAAAAATTCCCCCCCCCCCCCCCCCACGCCCAACTTCGACATTAATATTGTAGACATTAGATATTGGAAGTCGACCACGTGTTATAAGATGGTAAGATTGAGGGTTTTTCTTTTGTCTGTCCCGCGATCATATGTTTTTTTGAAATGTGGCCTCAAGTTTATTTTGTCAGTAGATGAACCTTTAGCCGATACATTTTTGGAATTTTCGTATGTTATAAAAAGCCGTCCATGGATTGAAATTACTTAAAACTTCTAATACCTTCTAATACGAAGTGCAAAGAATCAATGCTAATGTACAATTCTTCTTTTGCCATTGATAAGCAAATAATTATTTATAACAAAATATTTCTGATGCCAGTTTTGATTACTTTTTAGCCATTTATAGTACTTTCATAGCTAAAAATCGATTTTCATTTAATGAAAATGTGATCATTTTTTTATTAAAAAATTAGATGCAGTGTAGTTGGTGTAATGATAAGGGATGGTGTTGAAATGAGTATTTAATCCCATATAAATTAATTCTCTAAATTATTTGCAATTTCGTTAAGTAATTAAAGGTATTTCATATTTAATTACTTTCAACTAGAAAATTACTTACTATATGCCGCAATGACTACGAGCATTTGTTTTTCAGCATGAGATTGCAAGAACCATATTTCCAATACTACATTTCGGTAATTGATCTTATTTTTAATGAAAAAAATGGTCTCTGTATATTATTTAGAATTCCTAGAACATTCACTGTCAATTACAGAATTAGTTGCCGAAAATATGGAATAAAATGCAGCGAAAGTATTAATTGGAAGATATAGTTATAAACAATTGATACAAAAATATTTTCTAATTAACAAAAAATACATATTACGCATTTTCAATAAAATCAAATCACTTTTCTGTCGCAAAAGCACTCAAAAAGTACTCAAAATCTGTGATGACAAGATTTTGTTATAAAAAATTATCTTAGAAATATCTTTTATTGATAAAAACATATTGCAAATGTTAAATCAATTGAGATCACTGCTTTGTCATAAAAGTACTAAAAAATGGCCAAACAGCAATCAAAACATGTGACAGAAAGATCTGTTATGAATAATTATTTGTATATTAATTGCAAAAAAGGTATTGTACATTAGCAACGAATCGTCCTTAGAAATATGCTTGGGCCTTGGACTATTATGCTCTTAAGATGTTGAGGGAGTCCTGCCTTCTTCTCTCCTCCGTGTGAAACTGCAGTTAAACAGGCTTTCCTTACTGCTGAGATCCCTTTTACCGTGAAATGGTTACTTTTTGTCCAAGATGATGCGTTAGTGAAAAACGGCCTGTGAATAGCAAACAATTACATTCAGATTTAAGATGATAATAAGATGATTCATTACAATAAAAGGAGGTGTTTCGAGTTTCAATCGTTGTCGTGTTTTAGGTTACGTTGTTCTTGTATATGTCGTAGGCATTTAGAGGAGTCAGGCTTTCAATCGACTGCCTAGGCATTCAGCCGCTTACCGGCGTACAGTGCAGCATAAAGACGTCCGTGGACACATTGATTTTCTGAAGACAATTATTATCCGATTAAAATTTTTTTTTCTAAATCAAAGCTTATAAAATTTTTCATCGTAGTGTCGGCACTGATTTTTAAATTTTGGTTTACTTTTTCATTCATTTAATAACGAAATTGAAAAAAAATTAATTTTTGAAGTATAACGAAAATAGTTTCTTGGAGATTGACGGCAATTCGGCACTTGATTTGCACTAAATTTGAACAATTTATGGACAACAACATTTTTTAGTTGAATTAATAAAAGTTATTAAAGAATTTGTTATTTTAAAGTCAATTTTTATAAACAAATTTTAATAATGATTTTTAACAATATTTTTAATCATTGTTTAAACTACTTTAATTACCAAATTCACTAAGCTTTATGGAACATTTTGATGAGAGTAAACAATTTGTAATTATAAACAACAATTGTATAAATAAATTTTTATCGTTTTATCTATTTATAAGTATAATAGTGCTTTTTCACGGAATTAACAGCCAGTTATTTCGCAATGAATTATTGCTATGAATCGATAACATTTGGTAATTGTTGAACCAAACTTAATTCAGAAATGCATTATTTGACAATTTCTTGCATTTAAACTTGTTTTTTTTTTATATAATCAACTGTAAGTAACACATTTTTTTTACTTTTTTAATATTTAGATAGTGATCTACTATTTTTATTTTTATTGATAATTTAATTATCGTAGCCATACACGGTATGTAATATATTATTTTTAACTGCATGTGATTACATAAAAAAACAAGTAAAAATGCATAAAATAGCCAAATAACGCATTTGTTAATTAATTTTGAATAAATAATTATCAAATGTTATCGATTCATAGCAAAAAATCATTGCTAAATAACTGGCTGTTAGTTCCATGAAAAAAGCGGTATTTTATTTATAAAAGCATACAATGATAAAAATTTGATTAACGAATTATTGTTTAAAATAATAAATTATTTACTTCCATCAAAATGTTCTTAAAAATTTATAAGTTAGTTATTTACAGTTAACTGCATCGAAAACATCGATTTTTTACCTCCCAAAATAGCTAAATAGTGCATTTCTTAATTAAGGTAGGTTAAGCAATTATTAAATTTTACGTGGTGACCATATATGATACTTAGGTTTTATTTCCAAGTAATATATTATTAGTTCCATTAAAAAGCTGTATTTATTTAATTAAAAATAGCTGATATGGATATTTTTTTATGAAGATTTCTTTTAAAATAACAAATTATTTATTAAGTTTTATTAATTCAACTAAAAAAACTTAGTGTCCAAAAATTGTTAAAATGCCTAGAGGGTTAAGCATGTAAAAATTGCCCCGCACGCAACAAGTTCATATGACTACTCAACCGATTTTAATGTTCGAAATATATGCTATAGTCACACGTGAGACTAATTAGAAACAAAATTATGAAATTTTTAAAACGAAGTATAGGGGCAAAAAAATATTTAGAAAATTTTTAACATTTTTTTTGAGATTATGTTTCAGAGATATAACTCTAGTTTTTTTGTGGAAAAAATGCTCTTATAGTTTACTTCAACATACATTTTGTCCACATTTTTCATAGGGGTACTTAATGGCTTAAAAAACAAAATCTCGCGTGGGGCGCCGTGCGTGTATGTAGTGCAGCCTGCGACTCCAACCCGGCTTGTGAGATACTATTATTCTGATTTCTTTATTTACTTGTTTCGAGGTGATTGTCAAATATTTTTCCATCATCATACTGTCTGTCAGTACACTAACTTTCTGATCCCGCGATTCACTTGTTTCAAACAGAATGTCAAATACTCTCTTAGCATCTTGCTGCCTGCCACGATACTAACTTTCTGGATTAGTTATTCACTTGCTTTGAACAAAACTTGATTATCATCTGTCAGCAGTAATAATTGTACTACATACTTGTACTTTAAAATACGTTTAAAAGCTCAAATGTACTGGCAGCGACGTTTTCTTGATTAAAAAGAAAGGCAAAAAAGATAATAAAAAGTGCAACTGAAGCAAATGAATTTTCTCTTTCATTAAACCACAAAATAGTTGTTAATGAAATTTTATGCCACAATTGTCGACTCTCTATTTGTATAAAAAATCTCAGTAGTGTCTCTAATTCTGACGAGAAGAACGCCTCTCCTTCCGACAATGACTCAATTAAAAATGATCCAAAATTTGAAATTAAACTTAAATCAAATGATGGAACTGCTGATGTTGAACGCATTCAACTTTCTATTCAGCGGACTGTTGCAACTTACAAATAATGTTTCATCTGCTTGTCCACGACGAATTTAACTACAGTACCTGAAGAAGCTCGAGTGCCGTCTTACATTATGAATAAAATATACAAACCACAAAGAAGTCGGTGCTGTCGAGATCATATAATCAAAAATCGTATATTTGATGAAAATCTTAGTCTCTTGAAGGTGCATTCAAACACATCAAGTATCACTGTATTAGAGTTGTACAAAGTATTGGAAACCCTTTCTATAAGGTGTGATTAAAGTTTATTCGATAAATAATCTTTAGAATAGATAATAATTAGAAGTATTTACAGGGTTAAATTGGGAACAACACTTAGCTCTTAAAGAGATGTTGATGTATCCGCTTCGGTTTAGGTTCTCTTAACAGAGATAATTTCATTCAATATCATACAACTCATATGGTAAGAAATTGTTCGACATCGACGATCAATTATCAAAAAAGCACTAGTAATGAATATCAGACGAAATCTTACTCTGGGAAGAAAAAATTCCTCTCTGCAAACCTTTCATTATGTGCACAACTGTGGCTACGTTTTTGAAACGATTGATTGAAAGAAGGTGATATTTTTGTTATTGATCGCATTTTTCGAGATATAAAAGAAAAGTTAGAGTAAGAGAATTTTAAAGTTTTAATGCATCCTTTGAAAGGAAAAAGAAAACAATTGTACACGGAAGAATCCAACGAATCTCGTTTTGTCACCAAAATTTGGTGGGCAGTGGAATCTGTGCATGGCGTACTCAAAGAAAAGCATCGCCATTTGGATCATAGTTCAGAATCGCGTCGTTCCTCAATAACACTTTTGGGAAAAGACTTCAATCTGATTTAGACACTTTTGATGATATTTTGCAAAGAATGCATAGTCAAAGAAATGTGTAGAATACTGTAAGTACTGAGGTACAATAAAAAGGATGGCTTCGTTAGACGACATCAGACGTCATTTTAGATTTTCCGGAAATCACTGAAAGAGATTTAAAAATCTTGTTCACTGAAACATACCAACTTGCTCGAACTGTCTCATATTTAGCAGAAATGGTCGATACAGATGGTAAAGTAAGAATTGAGTATGTGAAAGATGAGCCAAATAAAATATTTAAATCAGATTCGCCTACAGTTAGCCTATGAAAATTAGTTTCCGAAGTCAACCACGAGGAGGTTGCAGTACGTTTTTGAACTCCATTTGGGGTGCTTAATTACGGTGAGTCCCCCTTACCTCTCACCATTTGGGGTGCCTAATTTAGATAAGTCGCCTTACCTCTCACCATTTGGGGTGTGTAATTTCGGTGAGTCTCCTTGCCTGTCACCATTTAGGGGGCTTAATTTAGGTGAGTCCCCGTACCTCTCACTATTAGAAGTTGCTTATTATTTTAATCATTATCGCTGCCACTTTCAATCACTGGAATGTAGTTGTTTTTCTTGAACACATCATTAAGTATTTCTCCAGGTTTAAAGACTTTGGAGAAATACCTAGCATGAGATAAATAACAAACAACTTCCGCAATATGTGAAAAAACAACCAACAGTGCGTTGGCTATCAGCACATTCACATGTGTAATGTGTCAAATGAGAAATTCCAAAAGTATTGGGCTTGTACCTTACAAAGCATCTATAAGCCGTGCGAGAAATGTGACGAGATGGAACTTTCAATTTGAGCACATTTGACTTATCTTTCACTTACTGAATTCTTAGTTTACCATCTGTATCGACCGTTTCCGCCAAGTATGAGACAGCTTGATCAAGTTGGTATGTTCCAGTGAACAAGATTTTTAAAACTCTTTTAGTCATTTCCGGAAAATCTAAAATGTCGTTTGATGTGACACTTTTGAAAGAAAGTTTCCGACGAAGCCATTTTTTTTCTTCTAACTCATTAGCCAAAGTATTCTGCACATTTCTTTGACTATGCATTCTTTGTAAAATATCATCAAAGGTGTCTACATCAGATTGAAGTCATTTCCCAAAAGTGTTATTGAGAGACGATGCGATTCTGAAGTATGATCCAATTTTTGGTATCAGTTTGTTATCAATTTTGTGATCCAAAAGGCGATATTTTTGTTTGAGTACGCCGTGCACAAATTCCACTGCCCACCAAATTTTGGTGACGAAACGAGATTCGTTGGACTCTTCCGTGGACAGATGTTTCCTTTTTCCTTTCAAAGGATGCATTAAAACTTTAAAATTCTCTTGCTCTAACTTTTCTTTTATATCTCGAAAACCGCAATCAAGAACAAAAATATCACCTTCTTTCCATAAATCATTTCAACAATGTAGCCGTCAGTTGTGCAAATAGTGAAATGTTTTCAGAGAGAAACTTTTTTCTGCCTAGAGTGAGATTCCGTCTGATATTCATTATTAGTGCTCTTCTGATGTCTGGCGTAAGTTCCGTTACGAATTAAAAATAATTGATCGTCGATGTCGAACAATTTTTTTGCCATATCAGTTGTATGATCTTAAATAAGATTATCTTTGGTTAGAGAACTGGCAGCATAATTGGATGCATTATGTTCATTTTCAAACTGTAAAATAGAAGAAAGCATTTTATTAGAGTTCCCAGAACGTAATTTGAACAAAAATACTACGAGTACTTGAGTCACCGAACGGGAATGTCTATTTCGGAGCGACATCAACATCTCTTTAAGAGCAATAAGTTGTTCCCAATTTAATTCTGTAAGGTAATTGTACATCCCCTTGCGACGAATATCAGTCCGAGCCTCTAAGCACCACGCAGAGCGCAGTCGCGGGCGTGCCGCCTACACTTTTCCACGAGACGCTGAATTGGCATTGGGTAGCTCGCTGACGAGCGAGGGTGAACCAGTTGCACACTGGGTTTAGGACTAAGACTTAAAAACTCTTAGTTCCTCTTTGTAGTGGAAACTCGTTTTGGACAAAAATCGCATGAGCTACTGGTTATACCATTCAGCTCTGATGTGAGTATCCAGACGTTAGCACTCTCTTTCATTAGACGAGATCACGCTAGGAATTGTATTTCGACGACCAATTTAAGATTCACTGATTCTATCCGCAGATTCTAATTGTCTCGAGTTGATGAAAATCCTCGACATTTAGACTGTATATCGTTCCTGAGACTTAGATATCTCAAACGAGTAGCTTGCGTGCACCCCAAAATATTATCAAAAAATCTGTATCTATATGTGTAATGTAGAATAAATAAATCCTCTTATAAATTTGAAATAACGAAAGCTGCAATCTTTATTTCTTCTCCCGAGTTTACTCATATATAAAATATATTAAGGAGTAGTAAGAACCTTAATAAAATGTGCACCCGAGAGGCATTACACCGACTGCTAGGAAAAAAGGAATTTAAGAAAATTTACCTACAGCCGTCGACAAGTCGGAAGGATGGAATTAAAGGTATGCTAGCCTTCGACAAATTCTTATTGGAAGAAAGAAAAAAAGCAACTTGAGGAAAATGAAAATTGAAGTGTTAGGAAACAAACTATTTCTGTGAAAAGTAAAAAATACTTGAAAAATGGGGAGACCCAGAACGCGAAAATCGCTTAGTAAAAACACTGAAGAGAATCTTCAAGATTCTCAAGGAGAAGAAGAAACTCCGGAGAATACTCTGCAAGAAATTGCACGAATGATCAATAATTTGGAAAGAAAGTTCAACGAGAAGCTTCAGACAGAAATACAAAAATGGAATGATAAAAAGGAAGAAAGAAATGCTTAAAACAGCGAAGAATTCGACCATATTCGACATGAAATAGCAAGAATACGACCGACGAGAGAGGGAAGTTAAGAGCAGGAGATTCACTCAGCACAAAGATCACAAATAACATGAAGCTCAGAAGTAAGTAATGATTCAAGGACATCACGGATCAAATATATCTTACCAGAATTCAAGGGAGATAAAAATCCTATTCTGTACATGAATCAACTTGAACAATACTGGGAAGCAGTGAGACCTATGAAAAATGAAACTCACTACCTGATAGAACGATCACTATCAGGAACTACTACAAATTGGTGGCAAATAATCGCAGAGGAGGTAAGAACAATCTATGCTTATAAAACACGTTTTTTGAAAAGATACTGGGGAGAGACAGTATGACATGAAGTTTGAAGAAAACTGGACTTCGGTAACCACACACCAAATAAACAAATATCAAGGAAGAATTATGCGATCAACATTTACGCTCAAGCAAAACAGCTCAGTCCTCAACTAACTGAGAAAGAAATCATACATAAACTATCTCGACACTTTAAAGAAGAGATAAAATGTGCAATAATTCACAGAGGAATCCAAAAGGTGGACCAGCTAATTGAGTTGTTGGAAACCTTTGAAAAGATTGGACCGGTAAACTTGAGAAGGAAGGAATCAAAGGACCAACGCCAAAAGAAAATGGAGGAAAAGGCACAAATCATACGAACTGGAGGACACTCTGGTACGGGGGCCAGCGAACAAGGGGAGGAGACGCTTACGCTGCAACACCTGCTCAACAGGTAACGACAGGAAAGGGCCCAATGCACAACTAATCTCAGCGACCAACTGGGATGGGTTAATACAACAGAACTAATAAAGGAGGCAATTGGCGCAGACAACCCCCAACGTCATACCGAGTTCGAAATTTAGATATGGTTAATGAAAATCCAGAGGTATGCAATGAAGAAGAAATACAACCTATCGATACGAATTCGGAAAACTGGGAAGAGCCGCTCTCTTAAACAAAAACTATGAAAGAGAAGCGGCGAAAAAGACAATTCACACAATCAATGGATTATGAAACCACGAGAAGAACTCATGGAAGAACGTGAGAAACACCAGAACCAAACAAGAACGAGATGTTATAACATCAAGATGATCATTCATGAAGTTCCAACGAAAATCATGATTGACATGGGAGCTGAAATTAGCTGTTTGACAGAAGAATTTATAAAAGAAAACAAAGATAACCTGAAAGACTCTGTTGTAACACCAATTAAAAATATAGCCGTTCGAAGTCCTGAAAGTGATCGAATCATAAATATAAAAAATAAAATCAAACTAAATATTATGTTTTCATGTGATATATCAATAGAATTTCTGATTGTTCGGGGTTTGTCAAAAACCTGCATTATGGGAATAGATGCCTTTGAAAAATTAAGAAGCATAATTGACATAAGGAGGTAGACGAAGAAAAAGTGATGAAAGAGGACAGAGATCGAGAAAAACTTGAAACCGGAGAAACAGGCAACGTCATAAAAATCAAGAGAGAGCGAAGACAAGAGAAAAGCGAGAAAAGGAAGAATAAAGGAAACTCAAGAAAGAGAAAAGAGGCAAGCAACGACTCAAAGGAGCCCAGCGTTACAGAACATGACTAAACACCCACAACGAGAAAACTGGTTAAATCTAAAACATGAAGCCCAGAGACCCAGGAGGGGGGGAGAAAAGGGATTTAGGGGCTCATTACCATGACAAGGCAATGACCAACTCTTGGAGAGGTCACTATCTATTGACAATTCACACTTTGCAATCTAAAGGAACATCATGGAAATCGCCACACAAACTGAAGCATCTGACGTCACCCGAACTGTGACCATACAAACGCTGAGCAATAACTCAAATTTAAGCCGCGCTATAACCTCTGAAAATTTCTGCTACGTTCTATGGGGAAAAATTCCCACAAAGGAGGATCTGAAGAAGAAAAGAAAGAGGATGAAGGCAAGACCGGGAAGTGCAATGGTACCAACGGTCAAAATTCGGAGGAATGTGCGTAAGAAAGAGACTAATACAGACGAAGTAGTGTTCACGAAAATATCCTTCCAAGCCTTGAGTACTAATAACCTGATAGGAGACGAGGAAGTTCAACAAGTGATAGAACTATTACAGGTTCATCCAATAAATCTCCTACAATTTACATATAGGGGAAGCAAATCAGTCAAATTTCTAAGCAGTCTGGAAATGAAGAAACAAGAAAATGAAATAGGTGACAGTGCGGGAAGACCTCCTTCGAGTGATCCATTAGGATTGGAAAATACGGAAAGTGAAAATCTCCCACCTCACAAGAAAAGAAAACTGGGGCTGAAGCTGAGTCGACAAGACAAAGTGTACGGAGACATCTTTGCAGTATCGACGGAAGAAACATAACTGGGACTGTGCCGACGAGAGTATGATCAGTACGCGAATAAATACCGAATATTTGACTCTAAAGACAATAATCTGCAGGATTACTTGCATCTCAAGTTTCCATTTTCAGAACAATGTAAAATCATAGAATAATTCCTTTTACTAACTGTGGAAATATATATGGATATTATATGGACCGTTTTCACAAACAAGATTTTTGTTAAGATTTGAGTTAAAATTTTATTTTATTTTGCAAATTTTCCAATACATATATGGGACGTTCCACGTCAACCGGGACAAAGCATTTGCCAAAATTCTTCTCAACCGATGAAGACGTTTGAGGGCTCAAAATCTTCGTCTCGACGTGGACTTTCGAATTCTTTGTGGTCTTTGAGAAAAATCC
>JAAAKG020148197.1:0-10303 GCA_010014905.2 Druon quercuslanigerum
AAATGATACATTAGAATTAAAAAGTAAAAAGAACAAAATTATTTCAAACATTTTTAATATCTCTGAAAATAATTCAAATTTTTTCTAAAACTTCAAATAAATTCTCCAGAATTAAAAAAATGCCTTTAAATCTTCCAGATTATTTTTGGACAAACTGAAAAATCTTTCTAAATATTCTCTTAAAATTAAATTTTAAAAATAAAGAATAATTTTTTATTTTCCTATGGTTTTTAATCTTTTTTTATGCCTTTAAAACCTTTGCAACTGTTTAAAAACCTTCAAATTTTCCTGTTGAAATCTTAAATTATCCAAGTTTTATTCAAAGAAGTATGTTTTAATATTTTGAAGTTATATATTATTTTTTTAATTCTTTCAAAATTTTTTCACCGATTTAAAATTTTGTAAAGATTTCAATGTTTTCATGCAAACTTAAAAAGAGTTCACAAAGCTTCAAAAGACTTTACAATAATTTCAATAATTTCTTGAACGTTTAAAAATATTTAAATAATTTCAAGTATTTCTCCAAGATTTCACAGATTTCAACATTTGTGAAAAACTTCAATGATTTCACAAAGATTTAAAATGATTTAAATAGATTTTACAAATATTTAAAATGATTTAAATAAATTTCACAAAGCTTTGAAATAGTTCATAATAATTTCGATAATTTCACGAAAATGTCGAATATTGCAAAATATGTGACGTGCGCCGAACGGTCGAAGTCGACCCAATAGATGCGACTTTTAGGAGAGAGGGAAGACTCACGAAATCTTCTCTCTACATTTACCACTACATTCCCACGGAAAGAGATTGGTCGTAGACATGGCTCCCGGACGGGGTATAGATGAGACGCGGAGATGGACTGGTGAGTGGTGGAAGGTGTTTCACGGGATCTCGAGCGAAAGCCCAATTTCTGGGGTACCTTACAACTCAGTTATTACCAATAATAACAGTCGGAAATTTTTTTCGACGGTTTTTTTTTAAAAGAGCTACTCAGAAACTATCGAAATGTGTAAAAACCTCGATTTCGATTTTTTTAGAGTAAGCCCCCTTTCTTCGGCGCATGTCCCATATTTTTATGATTTCAGAAATATTTAAAATAAATTAAAGATTTCAAAGATTATAGAAAAATTTCAAATATTTAAAAGAATTAAAAGAATTTACAGATTTTAAAATATTTGAAAATATTTCAGCAAGCTTTCAAATATTTGACGTCACGAAGACTTTTACACAAGATTTCAAAAGTGATCAACCCGTCCTGATTTTAGGATGCGAGATTTTTTTTAGATTGCCATTTCCAGGTTTTCTCCTTATCTCAAAAATTGTCTAGTCTTCTTCGGTACAATTGAGCATGACAATTTTTTTTCTATTTCGAAACAACATTGCATCAGAAGCAAAATTGAGTTTAATGAAAAAATGACCTGCCACCCTGAAATTAAATGAAATATTACCTGGAACCATGTCAATTCGTTTGTCCACAAGATAAACAGTCGTTGCACGTAGAGCAGCTTCTTTATCAATAGCAGTTCCAGGTCTGATGAAATGTGAGACGTCTGCTATGTGTACACCGACCTCTAGGTTGCCGTTCGGTAAATCTCGGCAATGAAGTGCGTCGTCAATGTCTGTACAACCAGGTGGATCGACTGAGCAGACGTCCAAGTGTCTTAAATCCGTCCTTTGAGCTACGTCCTGAAATTCACGAGTTAAGAGTAATTTGGCTCATCATTTCATATTCGAAAACTTTAAAATCTTATTGCTGAATAGACTAAAATTATTATTTCAACACACCGATTCTGTAATAATCCACGGCAATTTGGGCAAGAAACTAAGCACAGCGTCTGAAAATCTACTATGCGGAACATCATGCTCAAGTAGCAAAACTTCATTTTCCGTTGCCTTATCTCCAATCGGCCCCAAAGCACGAACAAAGTGTCCAAGGGGATATCTGGAATGCCGTGGCCACGAATCAATTGCCACTATAATCCTATCCTTACTAAGAGATTCATACTGTCGTGTTTCGATTCTAACTTTTGGGATTTTCGACTCGGCTGGTACAAAAAGATGCCTCGTATTCTAGAAAATAAAAATAAGCGCATCAGTGGTAACACAGGGTTGCTACAAAATTCCGATTACGAAATTTCCTGAAATTTCCCTGACCAACCTTTCATTTTCCCGTATGTTTGATTTTTAATTTATTTTAAAGTCTTTTAGTGACAAGTCATACCAAATTTTATAAGGGATCATCCCACATATTACGCAACACGATTTACAGGGCGGGATGATTTTCAACCAAATACTTAGTTTTTCCGTTAAGAAGATGAATTTTCAATCCAAAAGAATAATTTTCTACCAACAAACATGAAATTTCTATAAAATACTTGAATTTGGAACCATAAAGGCGTATCTTCAACTCAAAAGATCAACTTTGCAGTAAAAACAGAATAATTAAATTTTCAATTAAAACTATTATTTTGTAACCAGATAAAACGAGTTTTCAATCAAACATATACATTTTTAACAAGATAGTTACATTTTAAACCCATGAGATGAATCCTCAAAAAATCAGATTAATTTTAAAATCAAAAAAAGGTAATTCCAACCAAAGTTCATTTCCATCAGATATATTGAAGTTTAAAACCAAAGAATTCGTGATTTCTCCCGGTTTATACAAAATTAACTCTCTATGCTAAACCCACAGTTTTTCACATATGTATATTATCAATTGCAGAAGTCGATAAATGTCAACAAACCATTTTGCAAGAAATTAATCATATTTAAATCATATGAGACGAAGGATAATAAAATTGTTGTGCCTAATAAAGGAAAATACAGAGATCGTGCTTTCCTCTCTCTGAATTTCTATTTACTAACATGAAAATAGTGAGGTAGGTATATGAGGAGACGAAGATAGGGTGAGAGGAGGGGAGGTAATCTCTGAAAGTTTCTGGATGGATAGGGGGTTGAGGCAGGGGTGCCCGCTTAGCCCAACGCTGTTTGCAATTTTAATCGCAGATATGGAAGTAGGGGGAGTAAGGATATGGTCACTCGCATATCGAAACAAAATAGTGCCGCTAGTAAAGAGCGAAGAGGCTTTAAAGGAGATGATGAAAAGGTTGAGAAGATACTTGGACAAAAATAGGTTAGAGTTGAATGCGGATAAGTCGAAGGTTATGGTGTCGAGAAAAAGAGGGGAAGATAAGGGAGAGGAGGGGAAGTATACTTGGGCTTCCTGTTCCGGAGGAATAGGCGAGTGGGGGACCATATAAAAGAGAGAGTGAGAAAGGCAAATGTGGTGATGAGGCAAGTGTTGGGCTGGGAAAGAGGTTGTTTGCAGATGATTTTGTAAGGAGAATGAAATTGTTTGATTCGCTAGTGATGAGTGTCCTATTTTACAGAGTGGAGATGTGGGGGTGGAAGGTAAGTGAGGAGGTAAATAGGATACAGGAGAGGTATGTAAAGTGGACACTGGGGTTAGCAAGGAATACGCCGAAGTATATTGTCAGGAGGGAGACAGAAAGAACGAGTTTAAGGATTATAACAGGGAGCCGATCGTGTAAATATGAGGAGTAATTTTTAGAAGAGGGGGAAAGCAAGTTGGTTAGGGAATGTTGGTGGGAAAAGGAGAACAGACGCAGGGGTGGGAGAATGGAGGTGGAAAGGGAAAGGTATTTTAGAACGAATGGATTGCAGATGGATGAAATGAGAAGGAAGCAGGGGAGGAGAGAATAAGAGAATCAAGGTTAAATGGGAACTATGTGTGGCTTATGCCAAGGAATAGAGCGCACTCTTTGTGTGAGAAAGGAGAGCAAGGAAGTCAGGAACTTATAGCGAGAATGAGATGCGGATGCATGGAGGGTTATAATAGGTGCTGGCTTTCTGGAGAGAAGAGGATGTGTCAATTGTGCGGGAAAGGGGATGCAAAAGTGGAAAACTGGTTGGAGGAGTGTGAAGCGGTGGAAAGGAGTGGGATAAGCATGGAGGTATTGTTGCATGAAAGGGCGGAAAAAAGGACAGTGGCATGGGTGAAGGGGGTGTTTGGTAAGATGGAGAAGAAGATAAGGAAGGAGGAAGAGGAATGGAGAAGGAAAGATTGTATATAGGAGAGCAAGTAGATTTAAGAAAATGGTACATATTGTAAATAGTAGATAAGGATTAGGGATTGGTTGCGGATGCAGAGGCTGGCAAGGCGTGGCAAAGCGAGAAAATAGCGTCATGCGTGCGAGGCGAGAAAGTAGCCACATGCGTGCGAAGCGAGGAAGGCAAGGTCAGCTTAGAGATAATATGTGAATGGATGTTAGTTTTTAAAGAGTTAGTTGTAAGAAAATTCTGTTAAAAATGGAAGTGTAAGCTAGTCAATTTTTTAAGGCCAGCAGGCTGAAAAATAAACTTTTATCTACTGCTAACATGAAGATATGCAAATTTAAAAATCCATTATTAAACCAATTTTTTAATATAAAGTTTTTAATATTTTTAAACGATAATTAATAACTAATAATTTGTGATTGCAAGCGTCTGAAATTTTAAAACAATACGAATGATTATGGACAATTTAATTAGAAAATGGAGTTGGATTGTATAATTTCTAATTCGAAGCGCTAATAATTAAACAACTGTAATTTGCTTTCGAGAATTGCAATACTAGCATGATCTTAGATTAAAATTTTACAAATATGAGAATGTCAAAATGTTAAAAATTGAATATTTAATATTCAAACTTTGGAAATTAAGACCATTTAAAATTCAGAGGAATTGACATTGTATTCTTTATAATTAAAATAGTTAAATAAAAATTAATGATTCAAAACTTTTAAATTTGAATTCAAAGCGATGAAAACTTGACAATTTAGTATTAACAACTTAATTGAATGTTTCAAATGCCAAGCTTCTAAAATTTTAGAATTTTAGAAGCTTGGCATCACACAATAAAATTACAAGTTACCATTAAAACTGATTAAACAATGAATGCGATCTTAATTTAAAACTCAACAAAATTTTATATACCAAAAATTGTGATATTTAAACTTTTTCGTACCAAAACCTTAAAAATTTCAATCATTGGAAGTATATATAAATGGCTTAAAAATTGACGATTTTTAAATTGAATTTAAACAATTAAATTTTAATTGAAAATTGAAACCTATGAAAGGAAAAATAAAAAATGTAGCGTTGTTCCTGAAAATTTAGAAATCTGAAATTGCAACCATTTGAAATGACCAACATTTTTCTTTTATTGATGTATCCATTTCAGGTAGTTTAATTTTTATTGTTTTTTATTTTAAACTCAATTTTTAATTTTTTAACTACAAATCTTCCTTTAGAATTATTACTTAATCTAGAAATTCTCGAATATAACATTTTTTAACCTAAAATTACTTATTTGCTTAAATCTTCCACTAAAAATTGGATAATTTTAAGATCTCAGATAGAAAATTAAAAATTAAGATAAGGAATAAAAACCAATATTGCTATGATATGATTTAATATTTTAAAATTGTACAATTTTATGCTTTTGAAACCGAAATTGCTTTATACTTACATCCAAATCTATTACATTTAAAACTGACTATCCAGGCCTTTACTATAAAATTTTGAAATATTTATTAGCGAAATGGTCCTAAAATGTTGATTATTTAAATTTGAAACAATATATTCAAATTCAAAATTCGAAACCTCTAATAATTAATCTAAAAATTAATTTAAGAACAAACTTTTTCCAAATTGCAGAATTTTAAATAAGGCAAGAAATATTGTTTAAAGTTTCAAGCATTACAAAATAAGCGAATCACGGAATACGGGAAATCTACCGGTGTAATATTTGTCTCCCGGCTTTCTCCCGATTCTCCCGGATTAGTGGCCACCCTAATGGAAGCTCAACTGTCAGTTAAAAAAATTAATTTTCATAAAAACAGTTCTATTTTCAACCAAAGAAATATATTTTTAACTGATTTTTAATCTAATTTCATCAAGGTTCCACATTGCTTTAAATCACAAAATTATTCATATTTTCATTCTCACAGGTTATTAAATATTTTTAAAATGTTATTCAAATGTTATTTTAAGGAAAAATTGTTCCCTTTATACCTCTTTATTCGTGGAATGTTGCAATATTCCACAATACTGCCTCCATTTCCGTCTAATGATACCAACAATTACTCCAGTCGGTGTTCTTTCAACAGGTTCTTTAGGAGCTTCTTCTATCAGAATTTTCTCGTCTTCTAAAACATCTCCCGGATCTTCCTGTGCTTCATCTTGAAGTACGAGGTCGCTAGGAGCAGTCCATTTTTCTTCTGGCAATAATTCTATAGCAACGACATCTCCATCCACTGCACGATTTAAACCAGCTCGTCCTTGCACTAAGACCTAAAAATATTACAAAATATATCTTCGAAATTTTTTACTTAAAGATTTTCAGAAATAACCATTTATATTCAATAATATAGATATTACAATAGAAGGGAACATTTCAAATCACACTTACAAACTTTTCAATTCCCTCGACATTAACTGATCCTTCAAGGAAATTTTCTCTCGAAGCGAGGAACGTTCCTTGCATAAACTTTCCACTTTTTATTCCTTCGTGTAATTGAGACGGTGGAAGATGACAAGGAAACAGTGGCTCTTTTGAATCACCATCGACATCATAGCTTTTCCTGCTCAGTTTATCTATCAAGAATCCTGGATCTTCCATCGACGATACATAATCTTGCACTACATTTTTTAAAATAAATTAGAAAATGAAATATTGTTTACAATTATATGTTACAATTTGACCAAGTGTTAATATCTTACTCGATGAGACTGGGATTGATTCTGAACGAGCCTTTTCTCTATTTTGTACATCATCAGTTAAGAGAACTACTTTGATGTCTACATCTTGCGTTTTAAAATGGGTGTTAAACCATTTTGTTGCTAATCTTATGGCTCGATCATTTCTATCATTGACTTTTTCGCCTGGATTTCGTTCTATGTATGTATCTCTTTAAAAAGAAAAAGAAAAGTTATTATAGATTCTCAGAACAACTGACAAAACAATTGCTTTTTGTAATTTAACGATTTTGAAGACTTACTTGTGATGTTCATTAACGAATACATAGAAATTTCTTCTCGGATCAGAAATAAGTTCTTTTAACTTAGTGTGCACATTGGAACTTCTATGTTTTACTTCCTCCAGTACTGTTTGCAAGATTATTACATTGCAAAGTGTATCTTCTTCCAAAACATTTATCTAAAAAGGGTAGGTCAATAAGTATAATTATTATTTCAATATATAATAATCGTAAGGATCACAATAGTTCAATTTTAGAGATAACCGGGGAAGATTTTTTAAACAAAAGGAAACATTAATAATTAACTTCCAAGATTCAAATCTTGTAACAATATTATTGTAGAATCTTTCATAAATAAAATAGAAAGAATCTAAATTTATAATTCTCAGGGCTGCCATAGCTTAAGTTACTTGACAAAAGTGTAAAAGTGACCTAAGCCGAAAAGTGACTAATGTTTATTAGAAAAAAAGAAGAAAAATCGGTGAAATTTATCAGAATTCCTAGAAAATTTATTAAAATACCTCGAGAGCTTCTAAAATCTCTTTAAAAAAATGTAACTTAAAAAAAATTGTATTGCAGTTTGATCAAAAAATGACTATAGGTTATTTCTGATTCTTTTCAGAATTTTTACTCAATGGGATCTTGGCTTGGCCGTTAAAGGGTTAAAATGTTTCAAATCTTCGAAAATCTTATAAAATTCCTTCGAATCTTTTTAAATGTCTTAAAAATTGTAAAGTCCTGCAAAATCGCATCCTATATCTTCCGAAAGTCTAGAAAGTTCTTTATAACCACAAGACACTTTTTTAAATCCATTAAAATAATTAAAATCCTTGAGAATCCCTTGAAATGTTTTCATTTTCTTGAAAATGCCTTCGAATATTTTGAAACACCGTAAAATATTTCAAATCTTTTGAAATCGCTAAAAATTTCTTGGAATTGTTTAAAATACCCAAAAATATTTCAAAAGAATTTAAGAAAATTCAGAAATAGGTATAGATCTCAAGTTAATAGCGGCCTGCCCGTGAGTTAATTTATTGAACGAAAAGTGAATAAGGGGATTTTTCATTTTAAAAAATGAAAATTAGTGTCTTTATCTTTAAAAAGGAACTAAAAAGTGACAGTGTGATAGCACTGCATAATTTTTTACAATTATTTTAAGTATTCCTTACAGGAATTCCCTGAATTTTGACATTTTTTATAAAAATCCCTCACTTTCCTCGCGAAGAAAATTCCCTGAATGAATTTTCTCTGATTTCAAAGTTTTCCCTAATCTGCGGCCACCCGAATATTATACTGATAATACAAATTCAGAAAAGGCAATAATACACAATAATATGTATTACTAGATCATCTAAAGTGTTGACTTTATTACAATAGCAAAAAGTTGAATTTCTAAGAGAAATATTTCCTATAGTATGGCTTTCAACTGACTTCAAACAAAAGGTCTTGCAACACATGCTTTTTTATGTTTACAATTCTCGGACGTCTCACGATCCTTTTTAAATCAAAAAATAAAATCGCTTGGGACTTTTTTGAGAAAACTAAATTTTTTATTTTTATATAAAAGAAGTTACACGACATTTTTTATTGGCTCTAAGCGTTAAGTTTAGAATGAAATAACAGAGAAATATTAGTAGTTTAGACATTGTCTCTTTTCAACCCAACAATGTCCCACAAATTTGTACATTTCTATTTCTAAAAGTATTGGAATGATGGCCCTTAGAAACCAATTTTGAACGGATGATAAATTTTTGTAACAAAAAATTATACTTTTTGTGCAGTAACTCATCTCCTATTAACTGGCGAAGCTCTAGTTTTAATATCCCAAAATTATGGACTTCTGCAAATTACTCTTTTTAAACTAAATTTTGTTAAACATCCATTTGTTAATTAAATTTCTCGTGTTCCGAAATAGCTCATTTTCTGAGCAACACAGGTAAACGCTGCCAATGTAAAAATTAGAGTTTACTCAATTTTGAGTACATAAATAAATAAAGCTCACTATGTCTAATAGTGTCAAAGTTGTGGCTCACTTTTTAAGATTTACTCAAAATTGAGTCCACTTGAAATTATTTAGTGAAAATTTTTATCCGCAATACGCAGGAAATGAGTTATTTAGGGAAACGAGAAATTTAATACAAAGATTGATACTTAACAAAATTTCATAAAAAGGGGTAATTTGTTCATAATTTCCAACATTTACAAATATTTCAAAGGATTTTTAAGGGATTTTATAAGACTTTCCAGGATTTCAGTAATTTTAAATAATTCGAGATATTTCAAGAAATATCAGATTTGATGTAATTCTATAGCATTCCAATGGATTTTATACTATTTTAGCGGATTTAAAAAATTTGAACAGATTTTCTAATATTTTGAACAGACTTTAAGTATCTCCAAGAATTCGGAGGAATTTTCAAGAGATTGAAAAAAGGCTGTAGCAGGATAAGCATGGTCTGGGTGCCCCCGCTCGGATGTGATCTATATTGCAGAGGCAAGTGGCTTCCCTTATAAGATAAATGTGCCTTCAGTATCAACTAAAAAAAAATTTTTTACGAAAGTTATGAACAGATTTTGAAAAATCAAAAAATCCAATTTCCTCGAAAACCACTGTACCGATCGTGATGGTCAAAATATATGTAACAGAGGGTACTAAGGGATTTCCGAAAAAAAATCAATATTTAATTATGTTGATTATAAGAGGATAAAAAAAATTATTAAAATTTTAAAATAATTCTTTTGAAGGGAAGTACTTCTGGAACAACAACAATTTTTCTTCTATGTCATGCTCACATTCAAGGCATCTAAATATATTTTTTCGGAAATGATAAAAGCAAATCTTCATAGTCTAAAAAAAAGAAAACTACTTTTTGGCTCCTCAAATGTATGAAATTCAATAAGAATGAGGGGACAACTTAATTTTTAGCTACTGACGCAGTAAGTTATACACAATGGTGTAATAAAATTCAGATGCAACAGCATTATTCGACTGAAAAAAAAAATGTGTCATGAATTCCCCAGTCATAGTGTTCACCGATTATGAGCAGATAGAAAAATACTTCTTGTTGTTTACTGCTGACATTCGCCAAACTAATTTCATGTTTTCCCAGGATGCACCACGTGAAGGTCGCCAGTCTGATTATCATCCCTTAATTTATTTAAATTATATACAACTATATGCATACTGTATTAATAACTTAACAAAACATATATACACTATACACACACACGATACCCAACAATTTACATATATACAC
>JAAAKG020148198.1:0-10303 GCA_010014905.2 Druon quercuslanigerum
TATATATCTTTTAAAAAAAATGGAGCCCTAAATAAATTAATATGCTTTTAACAAGCGTAGTTTTCCAGTATCGAAATCGGAAATCTTTCGAATACTCGAATTTGTAATATTTTTCTAATATTTAGACTCACTCTTCTCTCCGATGAAAAAGGGTTAAGGCAAGATTTCATGACTTTTACAAATCAGCAACAATCTCTGCTCTTGACTTATATTTGTATCTCGTCTTGTTAAGTTCAAATTTCTAGTTTTGAAATAGTCATTTTAAAGATTAAAAGAAAAACAGTGACTCATGCCGGAAAAATTGTTAAAGAAAATTTAGTTTGTATTTTTAAAAGCGATGATAATTCTTCTTCAGAGTAGTGGGATCAAAGCGAGTAGAGGGAGAGTCGCGACAGGTGCGTAGTAATGCGGTGGGTGTGTTTCCAGGTGTAAGTACTACAGTTTCAGTGTACTTTCTTATCATTGTCTGAATATTCAGATCCACATAAGCTTTCTTCAACTTCTTAATTGTTTATCATGAGATGCGCAGTTACATTCTCGTTTCTACTCCTAGGTAAGTGATATTAAAAAAAACTCAAATATATAAACGTGCTTAAGTTCAGGTATATTAAGTTCAGTATAGTTCAAGATAGGCATCAATAGTGAGACACTTAAGTTACTATACCTGTATAAAAAGTTATTGTGAACAAACTAATATTAACTACAAAAATGATTGAATTTTGAAAAAGCCTGCCAATGCCTGATCCAAACATGTACCCATTCTCTTTTGTTAAATATCTATCGAACTAAGAAAATTTAGTCTTGATACACAACCGTCCAAGAGGAAAATTATTTGCACAAGTTTAATTGCGATCCATAAAAGTATAAAAGACAAGTTTATTATTTTTAATTTTCTCATTTCATGTACTCAGGCGTGAATTTTAGAAAGAGGTCCACTAATTAAGGGTTTTCTCCTTTTTATGTCATGATCCTATTTAAAAAAAAACTATTATCAGACACTAATGTTAAAATATTTTTTTTAAAGTATTCGCAATTTTATTGACGAATTCCGGCGCAATCCCTGGAAAACCAGATAATGGTAATGTAATCTGCATCAGTCTACCTGAAGGGCAAAAGTGTGAAGGTAAGCATGCAATAAGTCACGCATGAAAATATTTTCAATTATTAAGAATAATGTTAGTAAGCTAACAATAACAAATTTAAAGTTGGATAACAACGATTTTATTTTTTTATTATAAACTATCGGAATTCCGAGAATTGATTTTTTGACCATGAGAAGAGATGTTTTTTTTTAATTTTAGGGTGCAATTATCTAGTGTTATATATTCCTTTTTTTTACTAATTTGACGACTTTCTATGACTTTTCAACTAAGATAAAATTTTTGTTTTACGATCTAAACGTTGATCTTTGCATTCCTTCGTTAAAGCATTTATCAAAAACTAACAGTTGTTTTCTCACTTAAGCCACTCTATAAGAGATAGAGTATTCTCTATATTTTTCTAAGGTAGTAAGAAATGATAAAAATGATTTCAGGACTTCCTCCCGGTCGCTAGTGCTTTTGAAGAGAAAGCAGGAATCCTCCAACACTGATATGGAAACTTATTATGTTCACGGAGGCAAAGCAGTTTGTTTACAAGTTGCTCTAATATTTTAATAAAATTAAACATGTTACAAAATAGTATTTCTTTTACTAAAAGTTCTTATTTTTCACGTTTCCTATTCCTCTAAATTTCTTTTAATTGATATATATATATGTATATATTTCTCTAAATATAAAATGATAGAAATATTTTTAAATTCGGTCATTAAATTAAGGCAGCATAAATTATTTTTAATTAAAATCTAAAAATATCTTCGATTCCTAAATAGAATGTATAAAATATGAAATTATCAAAAATATACATTACAATATGAAATTTATACATTATATTTCAGTTAGACCCAGCATTGATAAATCAGAATTTAAATGTTGGGAAAATAAATATATTCAAGTTATAGAAACACAAAGGTACGTAAACAAATTGCGCAAATAGTTTTTCTTACGCACACATGCACGTCACATATTAAAATTAGACGTTAAATGACATCGACAAAATGAGGATCCATCTTTAAGGCAAAATGATAAAATTTGAACATTCATTATAATTCGAGCAAAATCACTCAGATTAAAGATAATATTTGTGGTGTATGTGATGAAAGTACTTATCGCAGCTTAGAGCGCTTTGCCGTTGATTTATGATGGAGAACTAAGAGATAGCAAAGTCGATATTTGGCGTGAAGTTTAACTGACTTTCAATTTATTTTCCCAAACAGTAGAGGTGATAGCAAAGATCATAAAAATTACAGTAGCTGCGGTATTTCTATAATAATAATAATAATGGCAATCAGCACATTAATAAATATTTATTTACGAGGTCTTAAGCTATGAAAAATCTATGAGCTTCCATTAAAATAAATTTTAATTCGTGTTCTTTTAAAAACTGTGTTCTTTTAATCAGTCGTTTCGACTCACATGGGAGTCCTCTTCGCTGATTTATCACTAAGCAGAACCAAAATTTACATTATCAGGAATATACTTGCATTAAACAAAGCATTAAAGAACAATAATGTACTTTCACAAATTCAATTACATTATACACTTTTAATAATTTTTTTAAATTCAATAGAATTAAATTCAAGAAACCACGGCATTTTGTGCTTATTTTAATACATTAATTTTTTTTTCGATGCGTCAACAGTTTTTAAGTATTTCTGAATAATTTCAAATAGTTTATAAAATTTGCTTCCGTAAATGACGAAAAGTTACTACATTTCGGTTTGAATGACACAGTTGCCTAAAATCATGAATTATTATTTTTATTTAACATGTTTTGCAATTCTTAAAACAATTTTCCGATATCAAATACGCCTAGTCAGAGATTCTGTGATTGTGAAGCGAATATTTGCTTTAATTACAAGCTAAGTTAGTACACAAAAGCGTGCTAACAATTCGTCGCGCCCAGTTTACTACATACTGTTTACGTTTCCAGAGACTGATTTAGTCACAAGGCCAGTGTCGGGCTTCCTCCGAAACTGCTCTTATATTGGCGCTCCTGTGGATATATGGATATAGATCATTTGTCGTTAGTCACCGGCTATCTTCTCTTTTCTATTAACTATCAAACATGCTTTTATAGGTGAACGTTAAAAGCGAGACTGGACATAAATTTGAAAAGTAAAGTTCAAACCGTGCTTTCGATGATCAATAATCACTAGCGCAAAGCATTTTCATTGGTCAGCGACTACACTGAAAGACTTTTTTTTAGAATAAATGCTAAAAATTAATGAGAATTAATTATAATATCGTTTTAAAATGGACAAAACAGGGTTTTTATATCAAAAACTAATATAGTGGGTTTCAGCCGACGAAAATGATATTTTTGTTTGAACAAATGGAAAGAATGTTTCATTAACTCTTATAAAACTTTTTAGAATTTAAAATTCACTATATCAAAGTTGACAAGCGATGCGACTCCTGCGAGATTCGAACTTAAGTTACCTAAGCACTAACACATTCCCTAACAACTAAACCCCAAGGCTAACTAACATTATGGAATATTTGGCAAAAATCTCGGCAAACCGTCGTCGCTTGAAAACTCAGGGCAGTATGAAAAATATCTGGGCCTTTTTTCACAAGTAATTTGTTGCTTCATACTTTTTGTTAATAGATAGATTAAAAATTTTATCTCGTTCAATGATTAAATTGATTTTTCATAAAACATATTTTTTTAAAGGAACTGAGAATATTCTTTTTATGAATAACATTCTCTAATTTGACATCTCAGTAACTCATATAATAAAATTGAGTGTATTCAGATGTGATATTTTATAAATTGAACTTATTGAATTAAATCTTATTACCTTAAAGCATAAACTTTGTGAGAAAGTATTCCTAATATTTTAAATCACATAGTATGAATATAGTATGAATTGAAAATAGAAAAAGTTGACTTCTATTTAAAACGTTGTGAAACATAACCTTTTGGCTCGATCGGACAATTGGGAAAACAATCGAGGGCTCTGGTTTCTGTCACCTTTATATTGACAATATTAATTTCTAAAATACGTTTTCAAGATTATGATATTCACTATTTTTCTTATTTAAATTATTTTTCGAAAACTCATTAAAAAAAATATCATTTTACCACAGCGTTAATTCTTGAAATGGAAATTCATAATATTTATATTTAGAATACTACTTTTTCGTCATCGATTTTCAAATACTCGTATGATAATATTAAACTTCGGTATTGCAATACGAATAATTGCGATAAAAACCTCGGTTTTCCCTGTTTTGGAACTATATTATAATAAATTTTAATTTAGTGTTTTTCATTTATTCTAACAAAAAGTCTCTCAGGGTTGCAAAACGTGTCTCAAGCAATTGTTTGTAAGTGACTTTCAGTCCTTATTCATATTCCCTATCCTTAATATGGGTTTATCCCTATATAAATCTCAGAAACGATCTTTGTTAGTTGTCTTTACGTATTAAGCAGGCATACTGTCAACTTCATCTAAGAATAAAGAATCTCTTTGACCAAGTCACGTCTTATATCTCATTTTGACCGAAGAAACGCCTTTATTAAACCATGCAAAATACGATCAATTCAAACTGGTGAACGTGTATTCGAGCCTTGAACTAAATTCCCTTCAGGGGAGACTTCCGGTCGTCGTAAAGTGATTCGTTTTCCAAATAAGGGTGGATTCGGTGGCTTTTCAGGAACATGAATCGCCTTATAAGTAGTAAAAATTGACCATGTGCCATTTCATTACAACAACTGATCTGCATTCTTAACTAAACGCGACTCAGATCATACAAATCATTGGATTGATATCACTATTTAATCGATTCTGTGACAGCTCGTGCTGTAGCTACAGAGCCTTTCATAGAACACGACTCTCTTCTTCGTTTCTTGTCGAAACGCAAGTGTCTGACCTATACTGCCTTTTCCACTGGTCAACGGAGGCAACTCCGTGTCAGTGATGAATGCGCGTTTGTGGTCAGCCATTTCACTTGAAATGTAACGAATGTTATTCGGAAAATGACTGACATTACGTCGACCGGATGTCCCAGCCGAAAGGAAATTAGTTCAAGGCTCGAATACACGTTAACTATTTTGAATTAATCTAAAAGTGCATGGTTTAATCAGAGCGTTTCTTCGGTCACAATGAGATAGAACACTTAACTTGGTCGAAGCGATTCGATATGCGTAGATTGAGTTACAGCTTGATGTGTAAAGATAACAACTTGATAGTATTACAGCTTGATACGTAAAGATAACTACTAGAGATAGTTCTGGGGTTTATATAGGGCTATTTACCCAAGCTAAGGATAGCGAAGAAAAATACGTGCCGAAAGTCACTTACAAACTATCATTTAAGACACGTTTTGCATCTCCATGTCTAGTCTCAATCACTGTTTATACAGATCGGTAGCTTTTACTATATTTGTATTGAATAAAGAGCGAGGTTAGTTGATGGTTTCAAGAGTACAGATTCTATACCCACAAAAGCGCCAATATAAGAGCTGTTTCGGGTGTTGCTTCGCATTGGTCTGTGAGAAAATCAATCTCTGGAAACGTAAACAGTCTGTCATAAACTGGTGGCGATGTATTTTTGACTCTACTTGTGCTCTGAGAAGCTGCGTGGGCCTGTAGTTTTACGAGTGAATAAATCAGTTGGTCTTATATTGGTGCTTTTGTGTATCGACTAAGCTTTTAACTACTGCAAATATTCAGAGGCTTTACTAACGCAGGATCTCGGACTATACAAGCGATCGTTTACTATTTTACTATACGTTGTACGCTGTCCAGCGAATTGTATGAAAATTTTTTAAGTATACCATATACATACGTCCATACGTATATTATATAGTTATCTGATATCGGGATATCTCAAGCATAGTCTTAATCTTAATCATCACAAAACACGTAATCAATTTTTCAGCGAATTTTGAAGGCCTCCTCCCATGTAGTCTATTATGGTATTTTTCAAAAATTTACCCTTCCCCCTCATATAATCACGTGTTTTTAATACTTTTTTAAATTTTTCAATACACAAATTCGAATGCATGTGGAACATTTTTCTTTTAATCCAAATGTATACATTGTTCAATATATTATATATTCTTATCTTAAGATTACTTTTAACATAAATTATAATAATATACATATTTATAAATTTACGAATCCATCTGAAATTGTAAATAATTGAACTAGCAAGTTGCGCAAATTGCGAAATATCTATTTTATTTGTATTTTAAGCATTAAAAAACACGTGGTCCCTACTAATAGTCATCCTCCCCATCACATACTCTTTAAGTTGCTTTTCAGGAGTCCCACTGCCCCCCCCCCTCAAATCGATCACGCGTTTTGTGAAGGTTCCCTTATTGTCGGTACTCTTATTATTATAGATTCTGTTACTAATTAATCCTTAGATACATAAAAATATATCACCGAGGTGCATTCAGTGAAAAATAAACAGGTGATTTATTTGTAGAGAATTTGCATGCAAACATATGAATCATAATAACCAATTAAATACAAATGAATAAAATTTATGTGCAGAGATATTATGTTGGGTCTTTAGGGTGTCGATTTTTGTGTGTAGACTTGAATGTGTAGACTTTGTCGAATTACTAATTAATATGTACCCATTCACGTGGTGAATTGAATGCCTTGATTTCCATGTGTACACTTAATGTAAAGACTTAATGTATAGTATCGATGACCAAACGTTTTGAAGTATTTTGAAACAAATTTTGAACATTTTAAACAGTTATTGTTTGTTTACACAATTCTATGTCTCTGTTAATCAAATTTTAAAAAATAACTAATACTATTAACCATACTATTCTACGGAATAATGCCGTTAATGAATGAAAATTATTTACATAATTGGTAGGTATACTTACCAAAAAAGAGTTTCTCTTTCAACATTCGTTAATTGTAAAATTTATTTATTAAAATAATAACTTTTCAGGATTTAGTTAAAAAACTTACAAAAACGGAAGATAATTCTCATATGAGTCTAAAAGTCTGATAAGCATACAGTTTTTTATTACTGGGCCCTGAAGCTTATAAAAAGTACCACCAAACTGTTTAAAAAAAGAACTTTTTCTATTTTTTCGAAAACCGAGTTTTTCCTATTTAAAACCCCATTCAAATTTCAGAAGCTCCATGACTATTATATATACTATAGCGGTATTTCAATATTTTTAGTCTCTTATATGACCCTATATTGTGTAATATTATGTAAAACTAAAATTTTTTCTGTTAAACAAATATTTAACAAAGGAGAGTGGGTGACATTTTTGGACGTAGTATGGGCAAGCTCTTTTCAGATGAATTTACTCATTTCTGCAATTGAGCTTAGTTTTTCCACAATCACTTTTAATACATCTCAAGTGGCTTAAGTTAATTAAAGCATCAGGTTAAAAGTGGACAAACAGTTAAAAATTTCAACAACGAAAAACGCAACTGTCTAGCAGTTCTATGGGAGGTGATAGTCATAAAGAATAATAATTTTCCTAAACAGGTTTGTTAAACTGCATTAATTATTATCGCGCTACAAGTGTTAAGTGAACGAAATGTTTAATTTTTCAGAAAAAGCACTTTTTAGAATTATTGGAAGGGAATATTATTAAAAATAAGACTAAATTTTTCAAACAATTATGTTTGGCAAATTGAATAATTATTACCTGAGACTATGTTGAAGGTGATTTGGGGAAAGCGGAAACAGCGCGATTTTCTTACTCTATTGTGGGAAAAATTTCTAAAAATAATTATAAACAGTTTAAGATATTAATACATAAACACCTAGTCATCAGTAAAAAGTAGTATTTTTGGTATTATAAGAAATTTTTATTTAAAAACCCGCCCGCAAGGGAATCCCAGTTAGCGCGAAAAACACGCAAAGTACGATTTGGTACTTTTCAGGTGTTTTTTGGGACCCGATAAAACAGACTTATGGGGGTGATATTATTAAATGAATTTTTCAACCGTATAAAAACGATTCAACAAAATCTATTTTCTTAAATCCCACTTGGTAAAATTTAACTAAATAATATTGCAATTTCACAGATTTGATTGGCAAAACGTGATCCACTAAAGATTAGTGGAAAATTACCAATTCGAGTAGTCGAGATGCTTGCTAGTTCAAAAATGGAAAACCAATTGTTCAGAGTTTTTATGCAATACTTTCCAAAGACATTTCGGTTTTTGATTTTTAAAATTGGTTTCGGTTCTATATTTTCATTTGTTTTTATCGTATATTGTAGTTATTTTGCAAAATAAGTGAAAATTATTTGCCTTGAATGAAAATGAGGGTGAACCCATTTGCAAGTAGGCTCCTCAAATAGGTTACATTAGTTGTATAGCTTTTCATGCAAACGATACTTTAAGGTCTCTTTAAGTCAACTTTTTTATTTTGTGAAAATCAAACTAAGTTTTTGATAAAAATAAATAAATTTACTAAAAATTGTATATGAAATAACCAAAAAAGGTATAAAGGTGGAAAGCGTGAATACTAGAAATGTTTAATAAACTAACACGATAATGTGGCAATGTCGAACCCCTTTAAAAAATAAGATGATATTCTGCAATTGTCAACGTTTTATGTCTGCAGTTTAAAAGCATTGACTTATTATTATTAATAAAATCGTTAAGAAAAATAAGAATTTTTTATAATTAAAATTAGTGAATGGGGCCCTCGTGCGCTAATTTTCATTAAAATTCTGTTTTTGTATTAATATGCTTAATAATGGATTTATTTCTAATAATTCTTATAAAAATGAATCAAGAGAGTCGATTAACAATTAAGAATATTAAAAAAATTAAAAACATGAATATTGCATTTAACAACATATTAATTTAATCTAAACAAATATCCAACTAAGAAAAATTATTGCAAGATTTATTAACATTATATGTTGATTTCAGTTAATTGGATATTTTTAAATAGTTTCGAAATGTTTGACTGCTTGGAAGAAATATTTGTTTGAAATGGTCTCCTTTGTATTCTATGAACATTGAAAGAAAAAATTCTTCCAACCAACCGAATGAAAGTTTAATTAAAAAAAAATTATTTCATTGAAATTAATGTTTATCTGTTTTGAATGATTATTTAATTTGACTAATCAATTCAAACATTTCCTTCAACAAAATAAATATGTATTTATGTAAGGGACCATACTTAAATTACGTAACAGCTTAAGTCGGAGGAAGGAGTCGAGAGATTTTTGTACGATTTATTATAGAAGCTTAAGGGAGGGGGGGGTTCTTTATTCACGTACGTAATTTTCTATAATTCTCCATTAAAACAAATAAATCGCTACAATTGTACTGAAAGTGATTATGAATTGAATTTTCGTGCCAAAGAAACCTGGTGAGTGAAAAATGCATCTAGCGAACGACAATTAGAAAACAACTCAGGGAATTTGATTAGTTAGCGAAAGTTCTTTAAATATTAATAATCAGTGAAAATAAAAAATTGGCCAGGGAAAAATTAGTTTAAAAAAATTAGCTGTAACCCTGGTATAGCATCCTTGTTAGTAATTTAATTTCAATGTATTCATATTGATTTTTATTTCCATTTGCGTCCACCTCAATATTATCTTTTTAGTTAAAATTTTTGTTTAAACTTCACAATTTTTTAAAAACACGATCCGTTTTGATTAGAAATACAACTTTTTGTGTTGAAAATGCATCTGCTATATTGGAAAATTCATATTCCTGAATAAAGGTGCAACTGTTTGATTAAAAATGAATCTTCTTTGCTTGAGGTTTCCAAAACTTTGTTTGCTAATTTTCGATTAATCAGTTTTTTTTAGAAATAATATTTTTGTTGAAGATTAATATTTTCAGTTTAAAATTCATCTCTTTACTTCAAAGTTGAACTAATTAATTGAGATTCGATCATTTATAGTTGGGAATTTTACTCCGTGTGTGACAATTGAACTATTTTGTTGAAAATTATTGTTTTTGCTGAAAATTTATATTTTTTGGTTGAAAATTTAATTTCTGTAGCCAAAATTCATTTTTGGGCTTGAAGGTTTAACAAAAATCGTATGACACTAGATTTGAATGCTATTCCTTGTTTATTCTGAAAGTCATTTACCTTAAGATGATGCTATGTCCTCAAAAGTTGTAGATATAAACCTGAACTGAAAAATTGTTCCTATTTTTAAATAGGATAAGCTTGTTTAAAGAAACAACACTTTTCGCTGCTAGAAAAAGAATATTTAAATGAATATTAAAACATGTT
>JAAAKG020148199.1:0-10302 GCA_010014905.2 Druon quercuslanigerum
AAAAAAAATATATGAACTTTTAAACAAATAATTAATTTTTATGTTAAAAAATACTTTTGAAAATTAGTACTTTTCAAAAAACTACTTTGATATTTAAACAAATAGTTGACTTTTCAACAAAAAATATATACTTTTCACCAAAAGGCATTTTTTTGTACATAGAAAGATAAATTTTCAACAAACTAGATAAATTTTAATTGAAGTAACTCAATTTTTAACTAAAAAGGTGATTTTTTAGCCATAAATAGAATAGTTTATAATAAATTAAAAAAATAATTTCAAACAATAAAAGAAAAGAATTTTCAAGAAAAGAATTTAATTTTACAGCCAGAACGACAATTTTTTTCTGAGAAAGCCAAATTTTAAACAGAAAAGTTAAACTTCAACCAAGAAATATGACTTTTTTACCATTTAAGACAAATTTTTAATCCGAAATGACGAAAAAAAAATTGAATCTCCGGCTAAAAAATATGACTTTAACAAAATGGTTGTATCGTTAACAAAATAATAAAACTTTCAACAAAATAGTAGAATTTTTAACCAGAGATAAATTTTCAATCAAAAGACTAATTTTCAGCAGACGAATTTTCAAAAAAATATCTGAATCTTTAAATAGATAATATAAGCTTTTAGCAAAAAATAGCATAGTTAACTCAAAATAGTTAAAGTGAGTTTACACTATAAATAGAAAAAAAATTATCAGAAAAAGATGACTTTCAAAAAACAGTTTAATTTTTAAAAAAGTATTTGAATTTTTAACTACAAAAGGAAGCCTTCGATTTTTAGTTGAATCAAGAATTTGTAAAAGAAAATAAATTTGTATCGAAAAAATAATTATTTTTAACAATTAGATTAACTATATAGAACAAAGACACATTTTCATAAAATACAAAAATTTGCAACAAAAATTGAAATACACAGTTAAATTTAAAGAAAAAACTTTTCAACTGAACAGAAAACCGAATTTCCAGAAATATATTTAAATTTCTAACCTAAGGAGTAATTTTAAGAAATTAATTTTGAGAAAACATCAACTTTAACCAAATAGTTAAATTTTCAACCAAAAAAGATGTCTGACGGAGAATTTGAATTTTCAACGTAAGAGCTAAATTTTCACCAAAAGATGCATTTAAAAAAAAATACATACATTTTTAATAAAATTGTTAAATGTTGAAGCCAAAATGACGAATCTAGAAAACAATTTAATTTTGAATCCAAAAATGTGAGTTACTTGGAAAAAGTTCTTTTTATACGAAATAGTAAAATTTACGAACGAATGGTTTATTTTCAGACTACATGGTCGAATTTTCAACCACAAAAATAAAAATTTTTGATAAAAAAGTTGATACTTAACCAAATAACTTTATTTTCTAACAAATCGTTCAATTATGAACCAAAAACACGACTTTTCTACAAAACTGTTGAACTTTTAACTTGGAAATAAGAATACTTTACAAAATGTAATTTACAACCAAATAGTTCAATCTTTAACTAAACCAGATTTTTGACAAAAGAGACGAAGTATAATCAAAATAGTATGATTTTTTTAACAAAAGCTTGAAATTAATTTTAAAAAAACGCTTTTCCACTAAAATAAATAAATTTAAAAACCAAAAAGATGAATTCTGAACAAAAATGTGGAATCTTTAAATAGAGTAATTAAATTTTTATTTAAAACGTAAATTTTCAGCAAAAAAACGATTTTCAAAAAAAGCTTTAAATTTTAAACCAAGGAGAAGATTTGGTATCGAAAATAACAAATCTTGAACAGAAAATTTAATTTTGTACAAAGTAAATCAGATTTTGGGCAAAAAGGTTAATTTTGAAGCTAGAATTTTTAATTCTAATTACAAAAAAAAATGTTAACAAAATATATGAACTTGTAACTATCAAGACTAATTTTCATCATGAATAAAATAGTTACATAAATTTATAATTTTAATGAAATTAATAAATTTTAAAGAATAATTTAAATCAATATTTCTTAAATTAATTCGTGTGTGAATTTTGAGTTAAACAAGCTAGTTTTAAGCAAAGAGAAATAATTGCAGATGAATCAGGAAGCAAAAGTTTCAATTTCCTACCGAAACAGCGAAATTTCAATTAATTTTTATCCAAAAAACGACTTTTTCATTTAAGAAATATAAAATAAACAATTTTAAATTTTAAAAATAAAAATTCAAATCATTAGATGAGAAAGTTAGTTTTAAATGAATAAAACTCATTTTTAATATTATAGTCAAATTTTTAAATGAAGAAATAAATTTTCAATAAATTTTCAAATAAAGAGACGAATTTTTGATGAAATATTGGAACTTTTAACTAAAGAAAAGACTTTTTAACAAAGCTCTTGTATTTCTTACACATTAGAGTAATGTTTTGACCAAATAGTTAAATTTCAATCTAAAATCATAAATTTTGAACGAAGAACATTAATTTTTACAACAGCACTCAGAAATATTTGGATTATCTATGCCAACTACTTCAAATTACCTGGATCAAACCGTATTTTGTAAAAAACTTAATTTGTTTTTAGTTAACAAATAATTTTTTTAATCAAAAATTAACAATTCCAGTTTTAATTAAAAAGTATTTGTCTTCAATGGAAATTAAAATACGTGGTAGAAAATGTGTCCTTTTCCAGTAAAAAAGTCATATTTATTTTTTAAAATTGACGTATTTGATTGAAATAAATTCACCAACAATTTTTGTCAGTCTAATAAAAACACTCATGAAGCCAATAAGATATAAAAATGGATTTTTATTCAAGCGCTATTAAGAATGATTAATTTTTTTTAAAGTAGTCTCGAATAAGTAAACGACTTGTTTTTCTGAAAAGATTTATGAAACACACGTATGATATGTCAGAAGGACAAGCTCAGCTCCGAGGAAGTATGAGATAACAATCAAGATAGCGTATGAGAATATGGATATATTTACGCTAACGAAAACGCAGAATATTCATTAAATACAATTTTAAATAAAGTTTTCGTCTACGCATTAATCAGCTTTACTCCAGATTCGAAAAAATGGGAATTTTCTTTATTTTGTTTTTTATCTCGACGATCATCCTTAATTCTATTGGTGAATATATACGTAGAATATTTGTCAGTTTATTAAAATAACGGACGAAAGTCATGTGCTTGTTCGGGAAAAATGGAAAATAGCTAATTGATTCTGAAATTAAGGAAAATTTTTCGAAATCTGCATTTTGGCTAAATATTACCAATGGCCGGCTGTTCAAAGGTTCTTCTACTAATAAGTTTTGAAGCATCCTTTCCGAATAATGTTTTATAAATATTGCGGGTCCAACTTTCAATAATGTTTCTAATTCAATATTCCACCCATCTCCTAGGTCTTGCCTCGAAAATTTGACCCGCGGATTTTATAGATAGCTGTATATCTTATTACAGATTTGAGTTCACAGTCTGAGAGGTTACCTACTGGCCCGTCTACTCCTAAAGTTCCTCGTCGTAAAGCTTCTTTTTCATCAGACAGGAATCTTACTTCTGCCAAGGCTTCTTCTTCTACCAGAGCTTCGTCTTCTGCCAAAGCTTCCTCTTCTGCCAAAGCCTCATCTTCTGTCAAAGCTTCATCTTCTGCCAGGCCTTCTTCTCCTGCCAGGTTATCTTCTCCTGTCAGGTCTTCTACTCCTTCCGAGCTACCTGTTCGCGAAAGGTCTAGATCTCCTAAGCCCAGATTTATAGATACACCTACCAAGATCGATGGCTGTTTTGGAGTTCAATATGAACTTGACCAACTTGAACTTTTGCAAATTACTTGTCATATGAATCCACACCGGATGTTTGAACTTCGAAGATACACTTTTCCTGCGGAAGTAAACATTCAACTACTTCTAAGACCGAATGTCTTTGAGCGTGTTTCAAACGAAGAAGTAATTGTGCTGACAACATCTAATGGTGACATCTACGCCATATTGAAAAGTAGCAATATTTTTGCTGGACTATACTCATCTTGCGGTGGCAGGACTGGCAGAGTACGGGCAAAACTGAATATGGTGAGCCGCAACGTTACCAAATTGACAAAAGATGAAATTTATGAAATTCCAGTTGGAAAAAATAACAAAATTTCATTTAATTATAACATAAATCGTGTAAAGCTCGAACCTCATCAGGATTAATGCAATAAAAAAAAATAGTTCGGCAATCAATGGTTACACGAAACGAGTTTCTTTAAAATCCCAAGCAGACCTATATGTTTTCGGTTTTCTAATAGTATGAAAATCTGTGGTGAAACGGTTAGAATATTAAAGTGTTATCGGAAATACGAAAATATGCAAAGTTTTAGTTTTATTGTATATGCAGATTTATGGTCCAAAAAATTAATATTGGAATTTCTGGAAAAAGGGTTCAGAATAAAATTTTATATTATTTGACGTCAAAACATTTTTATTTAATAAGTACGCAAAAATTGAGTAATTCTTCTGATTGGAGTCGAAATCTTATTAGGAATAAGGAGCCTGTACATTGTAAGGTTTAAAATTCATGTAATATACGAATGTTGTAACCAAGTAAATAAAAATGTATACCAAGAACATGATTCTAATTAGCTTTTTTAATGATCAGCAAATATTTCAAAATGAGATGAAATTAATAAATAATTTATTACATTTCACAACATCTTTTAGAGGATCTTTTTGAATCGTTTTAAATTTACTTTGAACTGAGTGGAACAGAAATTCAAAAAATCCTAGAAAATCTTTTAAAATTGATTTTAATGTATTTAAATTAATTGAAGTCTTTTAAATTCCTTTTCTATCTTCAAAAAAATATAAGCAATTTGTAGAAATCTATTACCTAAAGTTTCCATTGCAGAAGAAATAAAATCTGAAATTTTGTTGTTTTTTAAAATTACCATTTATATAACATGGGGCCATTTTCAATTTTAGAAAAATTTAATTTATATCCCAGGGTTCCATCAAAACGTGCCAAGTTTTTTTGGAGATTTAAAAAAAGTGTCTACGAATTAAAACTATACTAATAACTTTTATTTTCAGCCATTCGTCAACCTCCCGCCAGCGCCCCAAATAGGAGCCAAAAAGCTAAGTTTTTAGGTATTGTTGTTACTTTTTAGCAATTTTCATCGTCTTTTGCATACAAAAAATTACTGATGGACAATTTTAATATTAACCATGACTTTTCAAACAATTTTTAATTGTAAAATCATGTAAGATTTTAAACACTTAATTATTGTTTATTTTCAGAATTTCTAGTAATTGAGCCAGACATGTCTACTTTATTCAAATTGCTATCCTATGCTACTTTTTGTTTGAATAATTATATTACATGTATACATTTCTTGTATTGTTTATTAAATTTCTATTTGTTTAAACAGTTTTAATTTGCTCAAGCAGTAATTTTTTGATAACTAAAAAAATTAAACAAGATAAAAGACATACAATTAATTAAGATTTTAAAAGTATTTTTAGAAAAGTGGTTTTTTAAACAATTAAAAAAGGGTTACTGTATTCTTTCTATACGCTATACAGTTATAAACATAATTAAATGTGTTCTATTTTATTTTATTTTTTTAGTTATCGAAATACCTGCTTGATCAAATAAAGATTGTTTAAACAAATATAAATTTATTTAGCATCAGAGGAAATGTATCAAAATTTTGTAACTATCCAACAAAAGTTAGCATAGGATATCAAATAAATAAATAAGGGCATCTCTGGCTAATTTTTTAGAAATTTTGAAAATATAAAGTAACGAATTGAAACAATAACAAAATCTTGCATTTAACTTAAAAATTCCGATAATTTTTTATATTTGAAGTAAATTAATATTCGTTTAAATCATTTACATTTATTTAAAAAAATTGTAATTTATTAAAGCAGTAATACAAATTTGTTTAATACAATTTGTATATACAAATTTTGATTTGTTTCAACAAATTTTTTTTTTCTCAATCAGTTTTTTTTTATAACTTATTTTATGAATTTAACATACAAGTAAATGATTTCGAGGAGCAGTAAATAAAAAACATGATTAATTGTATGAACAAAGACATAAAGCTTTTATCAGAATTTGCAACTCAAAATCATTCTATATTATGTTTAATTTATAAAATGCGATTGAAAAAATATGTTTAGAAAAATAAATAAATTCTAATAAATTCTAATAAATTCTTTTTATGAACTATACAGTCAGAAAATTAGTTCTATGTCTTCTATTTTATATTATTTTTTAAAAGTTTTCGAAAGAAAACTCCTTGAGCGAATAGAAATTTTTAAATAAATTGAAGTCTCTTAATCTTTAGAAGAAATGCATCAATATTATGTAATTATTCAACAAAAATTAGCATGCGATACCAACTTAAAAAAAGAGCGAACATCTCTGTCTCAATTTTTAGATATTTTAAAACCCAACAATATTTAATTTTCAAATAATCACATAATATTTTTAAAAAATGTACCTCTTCAAACAATGACTAACTTTTACATGACATTCAAAATATACGATTTTTTTGGAAAAAAAGAATCTTAAAAATAATTGTATAACAGACAATCATTCGTCTTAATTTATATATTATTTTATAATCGCAGCATATAATAATTTCTCAATAAATACTTTCTAGGTTGTGCTACATGAATGTACATTAGCATAATCCGTGGGAAGATTTAATTTCATCGCGAGCGCCCTATTCAGAGGCATTGCTTCGAAATCTCCCTCGGTCAAAGCAGAAGCAAGAAAGTGGGGGTAACGTTCGAGCTCAGTTGAGGAGAAAGCGCCCTATTGAGAAGCGCCCTCATGAGAGGCTCAAATGTAATAAATAAAAAAATCAGCCCACTTCGCAGAAAAATTCTCGTAGTACGCTTCGCTTTTAAGTTTGAACTCGTCTAGGGCGCGCGATTGTTGGTTCTTGCGCTTCAAGCTCGATAATATATTTCCTTTGATTTACGCGCTCGGACTTTGTGTTTCCCCTAAATTTGTGCGCAGGCCTTTTAAAGTTAAAGATAAAAAAAAAGATAACGCTAATTTGTTGATTGTGAATTCTCCTTTGTTAAAGCTCCTTTGGCTTTATTGAACAGAGTCCCACGAGTTATCTCGTGCTTTGACCTCGATTTTGTTTTAAATGTGAACTTTCCTGCACTGCGTTAAAAATATTTTATAAAATGTATATTATATTTATTCCTGCATCTTGGGCTCGTACTGTTTATTCAGATATAACAAAATAATGTACAAATTTAATTTGCTTCTTATGTTGCACTAGTTTTTATTCTCGACGACCATTAAAAGTCTATTATTTTAATAAATTTATAATATTATAAATTCATAATATGTATCATTATTTCAACATTCGTGTTTCAATTCTCTTTTTGTTCAAATTAAAAACAGAGCTTCATGTACCAAAAAAAACTATTTGTTATTGAAAATTGTATTGCAACTTGTGTCTTTTTGCCTTAAATTTGATTTGTTTATTTTTATTGTTATTTGTTGCGATTTAAATGAAAAATACGCATTGGAGTGGGTTAATTACCCAAAAAATTCAATTTCTAACCCAAAAGTATGTCTTTTTAAGAAAATTATTAAATTTTAAAACAAATATTAAAATGTATAACGAAAAAGATAATCTTGAGAAGAATTTTTTTCGAAATTAATTAAAAATAATACTTTACTTAAAATACATAATTCAAAAAAAATAGTTGTTTCTTAACCAATAAATATGGCCTTTTTAATATAAAAGACGAATTTTCAATCCGAAAGAAGAGTTTTCAACAAAACAGTTGAATTTCCGACTAAGAAATATGACTTTAACAAAATTTTGTATCTTCAACAAAAAATTAAACTTTAAACAAAATAGTTCAATTCTTAACCAAAAAGTTTACTTTTCAACAAAAAAAACTAAATTTCTACCAAAAAACGAATTTTTAAGAAAAAAAGGTGAATTAAAAAAAAGTTTAATTTGCAACAAATTAGTTGGATTCTTAACTGAATTGCTAAATTTTTAACCAAACATCTAAATTTTAAAAATTTGTTTTCTTCTAACGGACGTAGTAAAAAACTACTTTGAATTTTCAGCTCGAGAGGATCAGTTTTTAACTAAAAAAGGAATCGTCTGATTTTCAGTTCAAAAATAATTTTCAAAAGAAGAAAAAAATTGCTTCCGAAAACGACATATTGCTCACAAATAATAATAATGATCCACAGCAGAAAACACTTTTTCATCAAATACAAAAATTCCTAAACAAAAATGGAATGCATCGTTAACTTTTTTTATAGAGACCTTAATTTTTAAGGGAAGTGAAAGAAAAAATTTTCAAAATAAAAAACATAAATTTTTCACCAAGTGGATTATTTGTACTCAAAGGGATGAGCTTCCAACGAAACACATGAATCTTCAAAAATTGTTAAATAATGATTCAAAAATTACGTATTATCTACAAAACAGTTAAATTTTGAACCCGGAAATATGATTTTCTGAAAAAAGTTCATTTTGCACGAAATAGCTAAATTGTCAAACAAATAGTTTATTTTTTAACCGAATAGTACAATTTTCAAACCTAAAAGTGTTTTTAATGAGAATGTGACTTCTTGACCGAATAATAGAAATTTGTTACCAAATTTTTAATTTTTTAACCAAAAGGACGATTTTTCTACAGAGAAATTAAATTTTGAATTTGGAAATACAAATTTTCAACCAAAAAGTTAATTCACAAGCAAATAATTGAATTTTCAAGTAAAATGATGAAACTACAACCAAAAAAAGTTTTTAATTTAAAATATGAGACATTAGAATTCAATAAAGGAAAACGAACTATCAAGAAAATAGCTACATTTTTTACCAAATCGTTAAATTTTTTACTACAAAAAATAAATTTTCAGGTAAAAAATTATAAATACATGTTTTTAAGTTGCAAAAATTAATTGTCAACTTAAAAAGCGACTTGTCCAGAAAATAGTTCGATTTTCAATAAATTGCTTCAAAAACACTAATTTTTCACCAAATAATTGAATTTATTGCAAAAGTAATTTATTTTTTGAACAAGGAGGTAACTTATGAAGCAAGAATCTTAATTTTGTTGTCAAAAAAGGATAATTTTAATTAATTTTTATACAAATAACGACTTTTAAACTTCATAGTTGAATTTTATGAGAAAGAGATGAATTTTCAACTAAAAAAGATAAAGTTTTAAGCGAAAAAAAAACAGATTGTTAACAATTTTTTTAGTTGAATTTCCAAGCAAAGAAATTAATTTTCGACCAAAAATTACTTTTAAACAAAACCCTTAAACTTCTTCTAAATAAGATTAATTTTTTGACCAAATCAATTTTTAACAAAGTTCTTTAGAAATTTTTGGATTAACAGTGAAAAATACTCCAAATTACTGGGCTCCTTTGTTTAAGTTTAGTTAATTAAATGATCTAAATTACTTCCAATTGACAGGTTTAAAAATATATTATCCTGGAATATAGTCGGATTAAATTTTAATTACATGCATTACTCGATTTGCTTCAAATTACCTGTATTGCACCAAATTTAGTTTCAATTGTTACTATTTTTAAATAACAAATCATTTTTTCTAAACTAAAAATTAAACTATTCCAGTCTTGGTTAAAAATTGAACCTTTGCAGTCAAAATGCAAGTATTTGGTTGAAAATGTATCCATCTTTAAAAAAATAATAATGTTTCTTTTTTTAAATTCAAGTATGTGATTGAATTTTAAAATCTTTGTCTTTAATTCATTTTTTTGTTGTTGAAAAAATAGTATTTTTTTGCTAAAAATTAATAATATTCGTTTGCTTATAATTCTCTGTTAGATTTCGATTTTCTATAACAACTTTATCTTCTGCAAACACTAACTTACGCACCTTTACTATTTGACTAATTTATTTTTAAATGTATCAGCAAATACCATCATATTAACAGGTGTCTCGAGAATTATACGTTATATTACTAAATTTATTATATTATATTACTAAAAAATGTTTAACAAATCATAAATTTTTAACAATTTTATCAACAATCAAATACTTTTTTCCATAATATCCACATTCACAATACCATTCTATGATAGCTTTTATTTTTTACATAAGTCCAACAAATTCTTTCAGTATTTGGATCTAACTATAAAACTTACAGAAGATATCTATAATATGTAAAAATGGATTTTTATGGAAGCCCTATTTACATGAATTAATTTATTTTGTTTCAAGGAGCCTCGAGAGAGGTGACCGACTTCTTTTTCTGGAAAGATTTATGAAATACACGTATGCCATCTGACAACGATAATTTCAGCTTCGCAGAAATTTCAGATAACGATTATGATAGCATAT
>JAAAKG020148200.1:0-10301 GCA_010014905.2 Druon quercuslanigerum
AATAAAGACGTACTGAGTTGCTGTCTGCAATTCAGTTCTTAATACAAAATCCATAGACATTATTTACCACGTAACATAGCTCACAACACAAAAAAAACTTTAGCAATTATTTTTATTGAAAAAAATTAAATTATATCTAGGTACTTTATATTTTCTTTAACTTGAACTTTAATTTCTGAAGATTTTTATTTATTTTGAAAATTATGGATTTTTTAACGCTTTTTTGTGAAATAAATATGCATATTTTTTAAATGTTTACGATGTTGTGAAATGAGTATCTGAATTCACTTTTCAAAATTAAAAGTACATATATTTTAATTTTTTGTGAAATTAGTTTTAAAGGTTATTAATAATTAGAATCTCCAGAAAAATATTAATATTTAATTAATTACTGCTTCTTTTAAAAGTTATATATTCTCGAAATAGTTAAAAGCTTATTAATAAATAAAATTTAAGAATTGAAAATATCAAATTAAAAAGAAAATTAAAAATTATTAAAATATTTCAATAAAAATCATTGTTCAATAATTATGTTAATATTGTAAAGTGACTAATAAATATTATTAACTGATTAGTTCTTTTAAAAATGTTAAATTACATAAAAACTAAATTCTAATTTTTTAAAATAAGGTAAATAAATCGATTTTTTACTTTAGGCTAATGTAATTAAATGTTTACTATGATGTGCAAAAAAAAAGTTTATTTATATTCAAAATGCCTCTATTTCACTTAAATAACTTTTCAAATGTGTCTGATTTTTTGAAATTACTCTCTGATTCCAAATTTAAAAATTATGCGAACATGCGTTTTACTTTTGTTTGGATTTAATTCAAAAGGTTATTAATAATTAAAATTTTTTCATAAAAATATAGACTTAAATTAAATAGAATGTTTTAATGAAAACAATTCCTAATGTTTTTTATTGTACAAACTTACCAGTTAATTATTATTAAATGCTTCTCTTTTTTACAATATGAAGTTACGTAAAAATTTAATTTTAATCGCTTTTGATTAAATTACATTTTTTATTATTTACTTTAGGGTTATGCAATAAGAATGTCGAATAGAATTTGTGTACTGAATTTTTGTTTTTATTTTCAATATCTTCATCATAATCAGTTATAATTATTTATTTTTTAAAAATATTTTCAATGGTGTGAAATGATTATCTGAATTAAATTTTCAAAATTATAGATGCATACGTTTTGATTTTTTCTAAAATTTTTAGAATAGGTTATTATTGATTTAAATTTGAAATGACAAAATTAAAAGATTTTAGAAATATAAAATCAAAATTATTTAAACATTTTAAATAAAATAATTTTGTATGCTTTGTCTTTTTTGAAATCATTGATGCATTATTAAATTAAAGTTAAAATAATTTGATTGTTTTATTAAAAATAATTGTTTTGTGCTTTTTATGGGACGACTGAAAAATCCCAAAAGATGAAATTCCCGAATTAGAAAATTCTCGAAAAACAAAATTCCCGAATTAAAAAATTCCTGAAATGGGAAATTCCCGAATGTTAAAATTCACGATAATTTTTAATATTTCCGAATTTGAAAATTCCCGTATAAAAAAATTTTCGGCATTTAATAACATTACCGGATTGGAAAATTCTCTAATAATAAAATTCTCGAATGAAAATATTCCCGAATTAAAAAATTCCTGAAATGGGAAATTCCCGAATGATAAAATTCACGATAATTTATAATATTGCCGAATTTGAAAATTCCCGAATAATAAAATTTTCGGCATTTAATAACATTACCGAATCGGAAAATTCCCGAATAATAGAATTTTCGGCATTTAATAACATTACCGAATCGGAAAATTCCCGAATAATAGAATTTTCGGCATTTAATAACATTACCGAATCGGAAAATTCTCGAATAATAAAATTGCCGACAGAAAATTGTCCAATTATAAAATATCCGAATTGAAAAATTTCTGAATTTAAATAATCACAACTTTTCCATTAATATGTCGGGAATTTTATTATTTGCGAATTTTTTACCTCGGTAATATTATTAACTGCCGGGAATAATTTTTTTCGTGAATCCGGAAATTTTATTTTTCGGCAATTTTATTATTTTCGAATTTTAATATTCGGGAATTTTCCAGTTCGGTATTCTTATTTTGCGACAATTTTATTAATCGTATATTTTATTATTCGGGCATTTTCCAATTCGGGAAATTTCATAGTGTCGGGAATTTTATTTTTCGGGATTTTTTAGTCGTCCCCTTTTTATGTTGTGAAATGTCTCATAAAAATGATAAAATTTATATTTATATAATTCTCAAAAACTGCTAATACTTCTTTCCTTGTAAATAATTTAAAAAATTTTGTGACTAAAAAAATATTTAAAAAACATTGTTGTCTTACATCAAAATATTGTTTTTTTTTTTATTTCTATACCGCACTTCAACTTTAAAAACAAAACTTATTGTTAATTAGAAGACGTCTATTAAGTTTTTTAAACTAATACAAAAAAATATGATGTAACTGCAGTTGGGCAGTCGAATTCATTCTTTCAGAATCTAATTTCAGCAAAAAAATAAGTGCTTAGAAAGTTTTAACAAATAAATAGTTACTAAAATGTAAATGTAAATGTAGTAGGTAAATGATAAAAATGAGCACAAAAGTAAGCGCGCGCATGCGAGCGTATATAATGGTCTAGTACATTTGCTAGAGTGAAGCATGAGATACGTGATGAAAATTTCTTCGTTAAAACCGAAGGAGCTTTAACAGAAGAGAATTCACAATCACCAAATGACAGTTGTCGATGCTATGACCTTCAATTTTAAAAGGCTTGCGCACAAATGTGGGGTAAATGGAAATACCGAGTGCGTAGTGCAAGACAAATATATCATCAATAAAATCAATTTTCAAAAAACAAGATGAATTTTCAAGCAAAAAAGATCTTTTTTCTTTCAAAAAAGAAAATTTTTTAACGGGAACATAAATTTACAATTACAAATGGAATAGTAGTTGGATAAATGAATATTCATAATAACAGTTTTTTCATTAGGCATTTTATTGCGTCTCGGCCTCGGTCGTGGTCGGATGTGTTTGCGAGTGCGCTCTGTGCTTGCATTGAACGCGTGTGCCGTTTCTCTTGTAATTACTGCAATTCGAAAATTCGAGTGCCAGTGAAAATCTCTGAAAGTGCCCTCTATAAATCATGGATACCCAAATTAGTGATAACACCCAACTTCAATCCACCTCTACAGACTCGAACCAAAAAGATTCAGAGAACTACTCGAACAGCTATGCAGCTGCAACTGAACGAGATTTATTCCCCAAAAAGGACCAAGCATTCGATATTGAATCGAAACAGGAAATTTCTTTAAAAGAGTACGCTAATGAAATAGGAAAACTGGTTGTACCAACGAATATTAGATTTGCATCAAAAATTTCCAGTGATCGAGTATGTATGTTCCTGGCCAGTAAACAACTAGCTGATGAGCTCACGGGTAAACACGGGTAAACATACTCTTTAGAGCTTCAACCTTTGATTACCAAATACAAGAAGCTAATACTATCAAATGTCTGCCCTGTTATCTCGCACACGCGTTGCAATCTACCTCAAGAAATGCTAGCATCATAAGTTAAAATCTGACACCAACTTGGAACCTGTAGCTGTATCAGTTCTAACTTCTAATGAACTATGTGTATGTAATTTTTACATACCAAATCGATATGACTTAAGTCTTCTTGAGATTAGGAATCTCATAAATCAACTTCCAGAACCATACATCTTATTAGGTGATTTTAATAGCCACAACCAACTTTGGGGATCAAATCATTCCGACTCAAGAGGAAAGAAAATTGAGATACTCTTGAATAATCCTGAAATAATTCTTCTAAACAATAGTGAGCCTACTCATTTCAATATTTCTAACGCCTTCTTTAGTTCGATAGATCTGTCCTTTTGTAGTGCAAGTAAAGCTCACAAGCTAAATTGGGAAGCTTTGGAGGACCTTCATGACAGTGACCACTTCCCTATTAAACTGGTACTACAAAACCCTAATCCTACTCTATATAATTATACTTTAAGATGGAAATTTAAAAAAGCTGACTGGGAACTATATCAAAATACAATTGATACAAAAATTGATCAGTTAAAAATTCCTTCGGCTGAAAATAAAGACGATATTGACAATATTTTTACTGAATTAGTGGCCGCTATCACTGAAGCTGCTGATCTATCTATCCCGAAAACGTCTCGTGAATCTTTCAAAAAACAAGTACCTTGGTGGAACGCTGAAGTTGAAGAGGCTATTAAACGGAAAAAACATGCTTACAACGTGTATAAGAAGCACAAAACCACTGAAAATAAGATTGAACTGAAAAAGTTACGAGCCATCTCAAGGAAGTTAAATAAACTGAGCAGTAGGAGTTCGTGGGTTACCTTCACTTCCTCACTAAAATATAATACTCTAAGTTCCTTGTCTTGGAAGAAGATAAACGCTATCGAAGAAAGTTCAACCACTATGCGTATCAGAGCCCTAGAAAAAATGAATGGTTCGATTTCTTCTGACTCTACTGAAATTGCTAACGCGCTGGCCGATAATTACGCGTCTAATTCCAGCAACGCAAGCTATGACTTTCTCACCGTCAAACTTGAAAATGAAGATTTCACTGACCCAAGATTTGGAGAAAACAAGAATGTAGTCATAAATAAGTCTCTTCTATTGAACAAACTCACTTTAGCACTCAAGCAATCAAAAAACACTAGTCCAGGACCTGACAAAATACCTAATATTCTTCTCAAAAACCTCTCTCCAAAAGCATTACAATACCTCCTCGATGTGTATAATTGTACATGGTGTTATAAAGTTTTCCCAGTAAGATGGAGAGAATCTCTTATTGTTCTAATCCATAAACCATAAAAGGACCAATTAAAAGCTAGTAGCTATCGACCCATAGTCCTAACTTGTAATATGTGTAAGCTTATGGAGAAAATGATCAACAAACGACTTAGATGGTTTTTAGAAAACAAAGGTTTTTTGATATCCACCAGAGTGCTTTTAGACAGCACCGATCTACTCTTGACTCTTTATTAAACCTAGAAACAAGTATACGTGATGCATTTGTTAATGGCCAATACCTTCTGGCAGTTTCACTAGACATTGAAAAATGTTATGACATGGTTTGGAGACATAGAATACTACATATACTACTCGATAATGATGCTGATGGCTCAATGCTAATCTTCATAAAGAACTTCCTTCTGGATAGATTCATCCAAGTCCGAGTGTATGGTCACTTATCCAAAAGAATAAAACTTGAAAATGGAGTACCCCAGGGATCTGTCCTCAGTGTTACTCTCTTTTTAATTACCTTCAATGACGTCACAGAATGTATTCCTTAACCAATTAAAAAAATGCCTTCGCTGATGATCTCACATTCTATTGTAGGAGAAAAGATCTCCCTATTACACAAGAATTAATGCAGAGCTGTCTCAATAATCTTCAAGAGTGGGCTGGAAAAGCTGGTTTCAAATTTTCCAAAACCAAAACTCAGTGTATCTTATTTTGTAGAAATAAATCCTAAGATCAGACTCCTACATTATATCTGGAAAACCATGAGATGGAAGTTGTAGATACAATAAGAATTCTTTGGCTTTTTTTTTGACGATAAACTTACCTGGATCCCCCACCTGAAATACTTAACATTAGATTAAAATAGAAGACTTAACATCATTAAAACCCTGGCTAAAAGAAACTGGGGAGCTGATCAAAAGCTACTGGTCAATACCTACAAAACCGTTGTTAGATCCAAACTAGATTATGGCTCTATAATCTATAATTCAGCTAATCCAAATGCTTTAGACATGATTTCTCCCATTCATAATGCTGGGATAAAGATGGCTATAGGAGCCTTTTTCAAGTCCAGTAAACAGCATCCTCTTTGAAGCGGGTGAACCCCTACTGGAGTACAGAAGAATGCAATTAAGTCTGAACTATGCTACTGCAATAGCTTCTACTCCCTCAAATCCCGCGTATAATAATCTCTTTCTTGGAAACTACGAGAACGTCTACAATAAAAATCCCAGAGCTTCAGAGCCTCTATACATCCGAATGAACACTTACCTCCAAGAAATGAACTTTGAACTTCCAGTGATCGCTTGCAGAAGATTATACACTTTTCCCTACTGCTAATTTCCAGTACCAACCATCATTACTGATCTCCGTGAATTCCCTAAAAACAAAGCCGACCCTGAAAAGTAGTAAAACGCTCTAACTGAGATGTTCAACTTCTTTCCAAATCACACTTAAGTATATACTGATGGATCTAAATCAAACTTCGGATGTGGTTGCTCGGTTGTCACACCAGATAAAAAATTCCAATATAAATTACCTGAGTTTTATAGTATATTCAGATGTGAGACTTATGCTCTATTGCAGGCCGTGAAATTTATAGAAAACAGTAATGATTCCCACTTTGCCATTCTCAGTGATTCCTTGTCTGCTATTGAGGCAACTATTAAAACAAGTAACTTTGACCACATCAACCAGGAACTACAAGAGACATTTTACAACCTAAAAAATCGAGGAAAAGAAATTATTCTAATTTGGATCCCATCTCATATAGGTATTGAAGAAAATGACAAAGCTGACTCTCTAGCTAAATCTGCTTGTCTACTTCCTGAGCCTGAAGTTCCTGTGCCTGTATACTACAAGGATCTTAAAAAATCGATCTTTAATGCTATCGACACCTTATGGAATGAAGATGGAAAAACAGTATAACCACAAAACTGCACTTGATTAGAAAAGACATATTTGAAAAAAATCAGATCCTTTTAGAAGACCGAAAGGATCAAGTGACACTTACTCGACTGAGTATTGGCCATACAAAGCTCACACATTCGTGCCTAATTACAAAAACTGATCCAGAAAAATGTGATATCTGCAAAGTACACCTCACAGTTAAACATATACTAACGGAATGCTCAAATTATACAATTAAGCGGAATCAACATAAAATTGAAATCGACCTCAAGCGAATGTTCACTGATCCAGGCACCTTCAACTATGTGCTCAACTTCCTTGATGATATTGGAATCCGAAATTCAATCTAGAGTGTAAATTTGTCAGCGCCTCCTTAAAAGTGTTTAAAGTTCATCTACATTAATGAAAACAATCTGGCATTTAATGTACATGTATAACTAATAGAAGATATTGTGTAAATAACATAGTCGCTAAAGACCACAGTAGTCGATGCGACTCAAAACACCTAATTATTAAAAATAAAAAAATTTGTAGATCTTTTTTCGTTGAACAAATTTTCTCTTTTCATTTTTTTCTCGTCTCTTGTGTCGTTTATCCAAAAAATTAACTTTCTCATTTTTAATCTTATTATAAGAACCTTGTTTAGTTTGTCTAAAAATTTAATTTTTTAATTTTTAAAGCTGCTTTTCAATGATAATTTGTATTTTCTATTTTTCAAGAAAATTTAAAAAGTTGTTGATTTAACCTTGTGATTCTTTTAAAAGAAAATTTATTTTCTCCAAACAAATTTTCATTTTTATTTGTGTCTTTCAATTTTGTAAACGCTATAACTCTGATAATTTTCTTCTTATCAAAAAAAGTCGTAAAGATAAATTTTGCGACTTTCCACGTGCCACAAATAGATAAATACAGTTTTCAAACAAAAAAGAATGGTATTAAAATTTTCAAAATTTTAAAAAAATTCAATTTTTAAAATTTCATTACATTTTTTTTATTTTCACAAAAATCATTTAGAAGTAGCTAATCGCGTAACAAAATAAACATTTCGGATCAAATATAAAAATTTAATTTTCGGGACAGAGGCCACACATTTTGCGTCAAAGTTAAGAAATTTTTCTTAAATTCGAATAATTTTTGACAGTCATACCTACCTGATATAAAGGGATTCTTTTTTTAATTTAAGGGTCGTAGCATAAAAATCTGAGTTGGTATTGAAAAAATTCTCAAAAAAATTATTTTTTGACAAAGTCATTGCAAATCTAAATGTGAAAAAAATCTTTTTTATAATTTCACAGTGTCACTAGAGACTAAATATTATTTATGTGAATAGAAAAATAGTTACTTGAAATTTACTACATATTTATGGCATACTTAGAAAACTTTATTTAATTTTTTTTAACAATTCTGAACCTCCACTAAAGTCGTGAGTTTGAGAATTCAGTAAGCAATAAAATTGTATACCTATAAAAAAACTTTCCACTTAAAAAATATTTCTAGATATTTTCGGGCGATATGGAAACAATAAAGATAAGAAAAAAATAAAAACTCTAGTATAATTGTTTAGAAAAATTCCGTGCCTATAAACTATTTAAAACAGCACGTGTACTAACAAATACTTTTCATTATCTACTGCCTGTATCGAAGATTTACAAATTCAAACAAAAAGTTGAAGATTCACATAAAAAATTTTTTTAAACACAAGGATTAACTTACAACCAAAAAAACACGAGTTTTTAACAAAATTCAAGAATTCTGAACCGAAAAGGTTAAAATTTTAACAAAAAAGAAGTTTTAAACAAAAAAATTAATTTGTTACCAAAAAAGACATATTTTTAATTTGACCCGAAAATTATATACTAAACAGTTAAAGTTTTAACTTAAATATAAATTTTTAAGCAGAAAAAATTAATTTTCTACCGAAAAAAGGAATTTCAAATGAAATTCAAGAATTCTCAATTAAAAAGCAAAGTTGAAATTTCAACTAAATAAAATGAATTTTTAAGCAAAACGATTAATTTTCAAAAGAGAGAAATTTTTTTATTAAATGCTAGAGTTTCTTAACAAAAAGTTGAAGTTTAAACTAAAAAAATATATTTTTAAATATAAAGATTGACTTACTACCAAAAAAGACGAACTTTTAATAAAATTCGAGAATTCTTAAACGCAAAAGTGATTTTGCAAGTGAAAAAGATGAATTTTCAAATAAAAATATTAATTTACCACAAAAAAGATGAATTTTTAACAAAATTCAAAAGACCTCAACCAAAAAGTTGCATTTTCAACTAAAAGAGATGAATTTTAAAACAAAAAGATTAATTTTTGAAAATTTCTAACTTTTACTACATTCCTTAGTTTGATAATTCAGTAGGGAAAAAACTATGCCAGTGAATGTGTTCCTAGTAAAAATAATTTCGTGGTATCGTCGAGAGTTACTGAACAAAAAAATTAAACTTCAATAACTAATTTTCAAGAAGTTCCAAATACCGAACAGAATTTTGAGAATCCTAATATTTTTTCTTGAATTTTTATTATTTTTGGTTAAAAAATTCAAAATTATAGTAGAACATTTAATTTCACTAACTATTCAATTAAATAAAAAATATAAATAATAAAAAATAAGTTAAATAATTAAATTAAATTTATCTATTTGCTCGAGAGTTAAACAACTTTGTTAAACTTTGTGAAAAATTATTCCTCCTAATTGGCAGTTCCACTATTCATGTAAAATTTTTGATTTTTTTAAAATTCGTCTTTGCTCCTTAAATTCAAGATTTTTACATTCTCTTCCTAATGAGAAGAGTTTGTTTTAATGTAAAATTTCACTTTTTCGGTTTTCATCAAATCCTGTAGGCACGGTAATTCAATTCAAATCAAGATTTAAAAATTCTATGTACGGCTATTAATAGTACTCGGAAAGTCAAATAATTTATCCTAATTACTTTATTCGATAAAACGAAAATTATCAGAGTAACAGCATTTTCAAAATACAAAAAAAAACGTAAAAATGAACATTTTAAGCCAAAAAACGCATGATATAAAAAAATTCAAGAGAAGAAAAACGTTGATTTTCAAAAGCCCGATAAGATTATCATGACAAATTTTTAAATTTTGTCGAAAAGTTACAAATTCAAATTTTGATCATACAAAATTAATTAAAAATCAAAGATCACATTTTGCGGTCAAACTATGCAAGATAAGAAAAAAGTGAATAAATGAAAATCCATAGTTTTTGTTTTTGTTTGTAAAAAATGACACTAAATATTAAAAAATTAGTTGCTCGTGCAAAAAATAACGAAAACTCATTCAAATTTGTCATGGATAATTTTTGATAGCAAATATAATTTTTGTTTAATTCGTAAAAAATAACATTCACACTTAAAAAATTAAATTTTTCGAAAAACGACACAAGGTGCTAATTAAAATTTACAGACTAAAATTGTTCACCCCAAAAAGATCTATAAATTTGTTATTAATTATTTTTACATAGGACGCTGAGACTTTTTTTTAATCGAAAAAAATAAGATTAACAATTTAAAGAAAAGAATTGGACGAACAAATTATA
>JAAAKG020148201.1:0-10301 GCA_010014905.2 Druon quercuslanigerum
AATTTCCCGCCGAAAAACAGGTCAGTACGCATTCAGTACACCGCGCGCTTCAGTCAGTACAATCTTAGTACAATTTTTTGTAGAGTGCAGCACATCTAGCCAAACCTCTCGATGCATCCCTGGACCTAATATCTTTGTGGATTGTTGTGGATAGCTACCTCGGATTATTACTATCTTGAAATTGTTTTAGGATAAATTGTGGAACTAATATGTGTTATTTCTAATTGTTTAATAGAAAATTTTAATGTGTTAATGCTCTTTATTTTTCAAAAAGCAGGTAATACAAAGAAAATATTTGAAGCTTTTTAGCAAACATAACCTCTGAAAATCATATGAAAACATTATGAGTGTTTAAAATCTTGTTCGTGCAATTATTTATCAATTATCAGAATTATTTGCTATACATGGATTTTCAAATCTTGACAGACGCAAATTTTGATTTCGTGTGATTTTATTCCTAAACTAATCTGTAAATGTTAAATTATGGTAAATTTAACATTTACAGATTAGTTTAGGAAAGAGGATAGTGCGTTGGCGCATCTGAAAGCAAAAGTGATTTAGAGTAAAAATAATTAGAGTAAACTCAAATTAAAAACCTATTTAAAGTTAAAAAAATCAAGTTAATGTATAGAGTTCCTGAAAATAGAACCAAAAATCCAACAACTAAATTTGGACAACCACCCTAAAATGGTCCAATTGCAGTTTAAGAAAAAGATCCTCCTTAATAAAAAAAGTCTAGACAAAAATAAAAAAGCGGAAAGAAAAATTATCAGGCAAACAACCAAATTCCCTTCCCCTTCTCTCTTATTTCTTCCTTCTTTATTTTATTTTTATTATTATCAAATAACAATAAAAGAGATTTTTTTGAACGGAAGGTCTTTTTTTAAATTACAATAGGAACATTTTGTGGCGGTTCCACAAATTTGGTGTTTGGATTCTTGGTTTTATTTTCAGGAAGTTTACACATTATCACTGTTTTAACGTTGTGTCCAAAATACGGGGTCTTATGGCTTTAAACCATTTTGAATATTGTTAGAAAAACGGTTTAAGAGATAGAAAATATAATGAACAATTTTAATTGCTTCTCTTTGCACTTACTAACAAGTTATTTGAAATGAGTTTTAGGACGTCGAAAAAAAAGATCTGTGAAATATGACATGAGTAGTGTAATGCATGGCCGCGAATTTTTTCTTATTTAATTCACAATTTCGAAAATTTGTGCATAAAGGTGCGCCAACTTACCCTCATATCCCCTATTATTTGTTTGATGTATACAAATTTTCTATTAATGTTAAATAAAACTTCAGTTAATAATACGTACTGTTTAACCTTTCTAATTGTTATTATTCCTGAGCAAGCAATAAAGCGGTATCTAAATTTGGGATTTGTAACCAGATTCGCAATTCTTTTCTATTTAAATATATTAAGAACAATTGTTAATCCGGGAGGGGGGGGGGGGGGGTTTCGCATGATGTAGTTTTCTTGCTTTACACCATTTCTTGTTACTGTGGTTTAACTGAACGGGGTTTTCTCTGTAGTTTCTGGTTATCCGTTCTCTTTATGCACTGTAAATGCGGCGTCTTTTGCTATACATAAAAATGTGTGTATATAAATATTTCACATTAAAAATAACCAATTTTACAGTAAAAGTAATTTACAGAAGGACATAATCTCCATTATATTCGATATCAATTTCAAAAAATAATTGGGTATGATATCCAGGTAAGGTATTTCCCCCCTGATTTTTTGTGTGTCGAAAGGGCCGTTCAAAAAAAACATAATGTGTGTGGGGGGGGGGGCTTTACCTTGATGCTTATGTGAAACATATATACTTATGGCTATTGATAGGTCCGAATCGGGAGTGAAAAGTTGCCCTGGAAGAATTTTGTATCCCACGCACCGGAATTTAAAAAAAATATATTTTCCAGATTAAGAATATGTTTTAAATAATGGCTATTCAATGCATTTAGAGAACAATTTCCAATACTTTTTTATGTCTATATCAGACAGGCCCACAGTGGACTATTTTGCAAAATTTACATTAAAAACTGGATATCTCTTAAAAGATTTTACCAAAATGGATGTTCCTATAACCAGCTAAAAGATCATTAAATGCACAATAAGGCAAAATTATATATAAAAGTTTCCTCGAATATTCCGGTCTCGAAAATGCGGAAAAATATAGATTTCTGAACAAATTTAGGAAATTATATTGGAACCGGAAGATGTAAATTTTCTTTCGGTGCAATACACCATCTTTCATAGATTTTTCAATGTTGAATGCAAATCTGCCAGAATGGTTACTTGACAAAGTTGATTACATTCAGGCTTTTAAGATCGTCCAATCAAAATCTAAAGTCAGACTTTTAAAATAAAGAATGGTGGAACAAAAATTGGAAAAATCTGGGCAACTACACAAAATGTTTCATATTTACATTTTCGAGGTCGCTGAATCCAAATTTGAAAACGTAATTTCAAAATCAAAAATGGCGGAACAAATATTGAATAAATTTTATAAAATTTACGAAATTAAGCATTTTTGGATTTGCGGAGTCTAAATCTGACGACGCAATTGAAAATGGTTGATTCCATTATAGGACTGTAGGTAAATTCAAATTTACAATTAACATTTTTTTAGCACATTTTTCTTCCTAGAGAAAAACAATTACAGTTCGAGCATAAATATATTTTATTAAGTTTTAGGGATTATCGCATGTATAAAATTGTAGTTACAGAAACGTTACATTAAATAGACATATGACGTGACATGACATGTGACGTGCGATTTCGATGCGGTAACCTACAAAACTTAAGCATTAGCAATTTCGTAGAGTTAATAGGACTTTTTCAATGTTTGTTCTGCCATTTTATGTTTTGAAATTATGACTTCAGATTTAGATTCATCGATTTCGAATATGTAAATATGGATAATATTGTAAATATTCCAGAAAATTTCCAATTTTTATTTCACCAGTTTTTTATTTTGAAGTTCTTACGTTAGATTTGGATTCAGCAACATTATAAACCATCATGTTTTCGATCTGTGTCTCCATATTGAATTTTATATTTTTAACCTAGAAGATACTTTTCTTCCATTTTGTAAATGTTGTCAAAAAAATGACTGTCTTTACCCGAATTTTCCTCTCCGGAAAATTCTAGAAAAAATTCTAGCTTCGAAAGATATTAGGTTTCAAAAGTAAATTTTGCAAAAATGTCCACTGTATGGCCCATATGGATTTTTTCGGAAGTCCAAGCCGCATCTGACTAAAAGAAAACGTTACGCACGGAAGGAGGGAGCATCAACATTCAGAAAAAGCATTACACATGTTTTGAACGGCCCCTAATACATTTTTGACTAAACTATATAATAATAGTTCTAATAATAAGCACGTTCTTCCACAGACTTCAAAGTCGTATTTTACAAAGGTTAATGCTCTTACAAAATCGACAGAGGTTCTTCAACAATGAAGGCTGTGAACATGAATTATTCTACTTAAAAAATGACAAACTAGATATTGATGAGAGAGATGGATTCATTACTCCAGAAATCCCAAAGATAAACAATGTAAAAATTTTTAATATTTGATTTATTAAATAAATAGTAAGGTGGTCCAAAAAATTCGAATTTGTGGAATGTTTTTTATTTAGATAGAATTCATCCCTTGTTACTACCTTACTGGTTTATGGGAAATCTGATTGGCTGAGAACGTAAATGCGAGCCCTGTGTGAAATATCAGTTCAATGAATATTTAAAAGTACATGCCAGTTAAAATATACCCAAGTTGCGACAGGCCTGCAGCTTGGAAGGGAACTTTTTTCTCTATTTAAATTGCAATTTCGATTTCACAGAAAGTTTTTAGTATTTTTTTGTATCTAGACAGAAATAAAATTAGGATAAAATGTCAATCGCAAATTCGACTCGGATACTTCGCACATAGATGATTGTTTGTAGAACCCTAAGTTCCACTCTGATTCTATATAATCTAAGGTACATTTTTCAGATCGAATCCCCATCGTTTCATTTGGAATCCAATTTCATAGTTGATGAAAATGGATATGTGAACGTTTACACAGATGGTGCCTGTATTTCGAATGGCATGGCAAATCCAAAAGCGGGCATTGGAGTTTGGTTTGGTGACGATCATTCCTTGTATGAATAATGTTTACTTTCTACTTCCATTTTATTAAATACATTTATCCAAAAATATTATAATCTATTAGAGTTGGAATGAATTTCATGTAGTAATATTTATAAATTATAGAAACGTTTCCCAACCAATTGTTGGTCGATCCACTTGTAACGTAGCCGAAATTATGGCTGTGACTGAAGCAGCGCGACAGGCAAAAAAAGCTGGAGTGAAGAGACTAAAAATTAATACAGATTCTCAGTTTCTGATTAAGTGCGTCACAGAGTGGATGAAGAAGTGGAAAGTTGGCGGTTGGAAAACGGCCAAGAAAAAACCAGTGATTAATAAGGAAGAACTCATCGAATTAGAATCAGCTCTCTCCTCTTTGGAAGTCACCTGGGTTAGCGAAATTTTTGTAGTGCTCGAATTTGGAATCACTTTAAGGGATCTTCGAAATTTAGAAACATTCATATTTGAAATTATGCATTTTAAATGCGTTCATAATAGAAAGCATTTAAATTTTCAGGCATTAAAAATGGAAAACGGTTTCTATTTAAAACTTCGAAGGATTTAAGTTTGAACGTCACTGAAATTGAAAAATGTTAACATTTTGAAGTGTTAAAATTTTAAAGCGATTCAGAACGAATGCGTTCAATACAAAAAATGTTTGAATTAGGAAACATTAACTTTTCAAGCTTGGAATGCATTATAAATTTGACCAGTCTTTCATTTTCAGGCTCACGTTTCAAGTCACTCTGGTATTCACGGCAACGAAATGGCCCATCTCTTAGCCAAAGAAGGAATTTGTAAAATTAAAGAAGACATAGGAAGTTAAATTCGTCTAGTTTACAAAATTAAATTAAATTTATTTATTGGTAAGTTTCAAAATTGAAGCATATCGCTGTACTCATACATTTTTTTAAATTAAACCGGTTTCGAACGTGGAGCGGATTTTTTTTTCTGAGATGAAACATTGCTGATTTGCCTGAGAAGTGTGTAAATATCTTCTGGACACACCTGCAGGGCCAGAAGTTCCATCAAGACCCTACAAATAATTGTAAATGAATTTAGGAATTATACGATTCTAGTAAAATATATCTCTGATGTGCATAGCGATAACAATAAAATAAAAGCTGAGTTTTGAATGTTTAATTAAAACAATCTGTATAATATTATATCGGTATATTCTATGTATGTATGTTTAATGAAATTATAGATTTTCACGATTATATAAATATTTCATATTGATGAAATATTTGAAGGAATTGTGATTAAAACGAACCGAATCCATTTAAAAACAAACACTTCAAATCGTAGAATCTCTTGACACCAAAATAGGTTATTTTGGGGGGGAGGGGGGCATATAGTGTTCTGGAAATAAATCTGAGGTGGTGAATAATTGGCATACGCACATAAAAAATCGCCTCATATGTTAAACATATTGAGATAACCAAATCCCTTTAAAATGTTTAGAATGGAAAAAGTTTGTGTTTAAATTTGTTGACGAAAAATAAGTTTCGACAGCTATATCTCTTAAACTATGGGAAGTGAAATGTTAAATTTTTTATTTTGGAAGGGATTTTCTACCCTTCAATTATCATTAGAAAATTTATGCATTATAATGCACCAAAAAGGGGCATTTTTGAAAATTTTTTATTCGTCATCTTTTTAAAACTATTTCATACATTTTAAAGGGAATTGATTTTCGCAAGATATTTAACGCTTCGCCACACCGCTGAGTCGTTTACGACCCAGTGAAATTTTCCCGCTTCAGTATCTCCGAAACTCACAGATGGTGGAGTTTGACCCCACCCCCACCCATCCTAAAAAATTGTAGTAGCGGGAACTGAACTGCAAAGGGACCCTTCAATTGGTCATTGTGTTTTCGAGGAAGAAAGATTTCAAATTAAGCTTGCGCCTTAAACGACCCACCTGGGTGATCGCGTTAGTGTTTCGCGAGGATTTGGATGAATCCTCATTTGAGACTACGGAGGCTCGAGTTGGCCCCTGATGACTTGAAAGTCAGTTTTCGAAAATTTAACTTTTTAAAACATGACTTTGTAGAAAATTTCATAACGCATCTTTTTTCTTTGGACAAAAAGTTGTATCTTTTACCGTTTATGTAAAAAATAAAAAAAAACTTAATTTTTCATCAGACCAGCAAATTAACTAAATAGTTTCAATTCAACTCGCTCCGAAAGACAAAGTTCTTTATATTTTACGATAAAAATGTAATACACTATCCTTCAAACTGTGCTTATAATATTGTGTAATTTAAAATTGATTTATTTTGTTAAATAAAAAAGTTATACATTTTTTTGGCAATCAGTATCAAAATAACGTTAGACAATTTTCAAACGCTTCGTTTATAGAGGGAATTTTGAGTAAGCCCAAGTTTCCAGCAATAAGAATGCTTAGTAGGATATAAATAAGTTTCCTGAAAAGTGTTACACTAATTGAATTATTCGTTAACAAAATAGGAGCATCCTAATAGCATTGATCGAGTGCATGATAGGAGACAATTTCGGAGTCTCGACCTGCTCGACCACAGCCTTCGCCTCTAGACTGGAATTATTTTAGTCTATTTATTTGTTTACACTATCAAGTTCAAATTTGAACGTAAAACCACAAGCAATTATTTTTTTGTTAGGGCAAAATCATTAAATATTTATACCTTATATTATCTATACGTATTTACAGGGTGATTACAAACATTCAGAAAAGTACATCTCACAACACAAATTTTAAAACAAAATAATAATTTTTTAAACGAAAAAATCAATTTTCTACTAAAAGAGATGAGTTTTTAACCAACATTATTAATTTTCAACAAAAAAGTTTATTTTCAACCAAAAAGTTTCATTATCTACCAATAACTTATTTTTTTCTTGAAATGTTTGTAGAACTTCATTTTACTGGCTTTTATTCAAACTAAACTTGTTAGTAATTATACTACTAATGAGATCAAAATGGTTTAGAGCATATTAAATACTTTTTGTAAAAACAGAATGAATAGAGTTCGTGGACACTCTGATAAAGAACATAATAAACCGATACAGTATTATAGAGATTAAATAAACATTACGGCTAATTTCTGAAGATAAAATAAAACGGAAAACTTAGATTAACTATTTCCAAATAAATAATTACGTCTTAAACTATTCTTTCTGCAGTAAATTTATATTTCGTTTCCAAAATTTGTTAAACTTTGCAATGTGGCAATGTTTTTTGATTTCATAAATCAAGTTAAAGATTGAGTAATGTGCTTGTCGACTTTATACTAAAAACATCCTTAATATTTTTGATTTATTACTCAATACAAAAATCCTGTTTCCTTTATTTCCTCTAGTTTATACAGTAATATGCATATAAAATATACCCTAAATCTTACTTAGTGAAATTGTTACGAAATGAAAATAATAGAAAAATAATATTCAAAGTTAATTTATTTATTTTTTATTCACTTTCATAAGTATTGAAATTTTTATCATTTTAAAGGAAGTGCATGTACAAATACCTTGTTTTTCTTTACCTTGCTTATTTATTAGTTTTATTTATTAGTTATTTATTAGTTATTCATTTTCAATATTTATAATAGATTTATTTGCTTAGGAACCAAATACAATGTTCTTTAAATTTTAAGAGATGTATAATACTTTCCTAGCTAATCTTAAAAATTAATTGAGGATGCCCTCGCTTTTTGTTAACATTATGTTTTCAATGTACACCTATTTCAAGAACTTTGTATACAAACATCGTTGTATTCTAACGGGTTGAATAGCGCTGTGAAACCGGGCTCCGAAGTTATCGCCACTCACGTGCTCGGTCAATGCTATTTGAATGATCCTATTTTGTCAACGAATAATTCAATTAGGGTCAAACTTTCCAGAAATCTTAATTATATCTTACTAGGCATTTCTTTTGCTGAAAGCTTGGGCTTAATCAAAATTTTCTCGATAAACGAAACATTTGAAAATTGTCTAACGTTATTTTGATACTGATTGCCAAAAAAATTTATAACTTTCTTATTTAACAAAATCAATAAATCCTAAATTGCACATTATCTTAAGAACAGTTTGAAGGACAGGTTATTAGATTTTTAACTTAAAATACAATGAACTTTGTCTTTCGGAGCGAGTAGAAGTGAAAATATTTAGTAAATTTGCTGGTCTGAAAAATGAAGTTTTTTGATTTTTTACAGAAACGGTAAAAGATACAACTATTTTTCAAGAGAAAAAATATGCGCCATGAAATTTTCTACAAAGTGATGTTTTAAAAAGTTAGATTTTCGAAAACTGATTTTCAAGTCATCAGGGGCCAACTCGAGCGTCCTGAAACGGCTAGGCAAATTTTATGCGTGGTTATAGAATTTGGCGTCTCATTTGTTAAAAAAAAAGTTAGAAAAAAGAATAGTGTGCGATACGCCGATCTAAGGATAATAAAAAAAACGTATTCTTGCGCGATCTGTGAAAAGCTGATGCGTGAAGAACATCGCACGAACTTTTGTAAAGATTGCGCTGCATGAACTATTTACTTTCAAATAATTTTTAAACACTTTTTAACCAAGTTTCTTATCAAACTTAAATGATTATATAATAAATAAATATTGATTTTTGAAAGAAAAGTGGATTTTTCATTTATTTATTATATGCGTGAACTACACAAAAATTATAATATTTTCAAGTGTGCAAATAAATATACTTTTTGAAACTGGTAGACATAGGACTATATTTTTCTGACAGATCATGATTTAAACTTTAGAACACTTATGTACAGTCTCTTCATATTTATATATTGCAAAGTTATGAATTTGTTAACTAAATTTCTATTTCCTCAAGTTTTTGCGTATATTTAGATTATTTTGAAAAAAGTTACATATGTAATTCTAAAAATAATTGGACTTTGTTTAGGCTTTTAAGATACAAAAAATGACCACAGTACATAAACGACCCACTGTGTGCAGAAGGGTTAAGATACAAAGCATCCTTCTATATGCCTAAATAAAGAGTTATGTCAATCATTCACTACTTAATCGTTATTTCCACCAAAATATACTAGTGATTCTAGTATTTATGGAGTAAAATTAGGCAATTCAACTTTGAGTTTGACTCCTGGCTTGCACGCCCTTCAGCTTAGCAAAAAAATGACGAACCGAAAGTTACCCCTACTGACAGTCCTTTATGTATGTTAACTCAGTAGTTAGAAAAAAATTAATTACTTTTAATTTTTCAACATAGCAGGAAAGTAAAATATCAATAATGAACAGAACATATTTGCAAGACAAAATAACATACCAAAAAGAAATAATAATTTGGTTGTTAAAGTATAGTATCTACCACCATTTAATCAGAGGTTAGGTTTTGGGAACAACAAAATTTGGCATCTTACTGAAATACAGCTGGGGATGAATGTATTCCTGCTAATTCTGCCAGAGCGATCAATTCAGATTGATTTTCCTGCGTATGTGTCATTTTTTCTCGAAATATTCCAGATTATTTTAAAAAAAATGTTTACAAAGTGACACATGCAGCGTTTGGCACCACCAAGATCTTTTAACAGTGTTAATTATTAGTTCATGGTCAGCGGTCAGCCCCATGCCACTTTTCTCGAGGCCTGTGGAAAATATTTGTCATGAGAGTTGACGGTCGCCGTGTGGCGGCGCCAGCTATGCAGTTGGCCTAGAATTCAAATAATGCAAGGCGGAAGTGTTAAAAAAATGATTGTTGAATAAAAATAAATTTTCTGATATCTCTGCGTATAAGATAATAATCTTAAAGATTTTTGTAATCTTCTGTATTAAAAATAATATGTGAAAATGGTAAAATTCACTGCTTTAAACACCATGCTTTGGATGCACGTGCATCCTGGAGTTCATCAAGATGGTCAATATGTTTTTCGTAGAAGTTCTTTGTTAATCTGAAGATTTGCTCATGCAAGAGTGCGACATTGAGTCTTTCGTGGATAGCGGAATTTTTATCCCTAAGATTAGATAATATATGGATGGAAGCTTCTAATGTGTCCTCTAAGGGTTTACATTTTTCTTGCACCTTCTTCCCTATCCTTTTACACACCTCCTACACACTTACTTGGTGGTGGGAGAGGGACCTACAGTTTAAAGTGGGTTCCGAACCACCAAGAGCAACAGCCTAAAGTACTTAGAGAGCCCTTTTCTCT
>JAAAKG020148202.1:0-10301 GCA_010014905.2 Druon quercuslanigerum
TTATTTTACCCTATTAATAATTTTTTGTTAACTATTTTGGTAGAAAGTTGAATTTCTTGATCTAAAATTCATCCTTATTTCTCAAAATCTAACTATTTGTAAAAGAAAAAAAAATTTGATTATTTAATTAAAAATGCAACTATTTGTAAGCAAATGAAACTTATGTTGAAATTTAACTATTTTGGTAAATAGTTCACCCAGTCGCTTGAAAATTCGAAGGAAAAGTTAACTATGTATTCATGAATTAATTTCGTAAATTTTTGCAAAATTGTTTTTTTTTTTTTTTAAGAAAATTAATTTTCTTCATTTAAAATTCATCTTTCTGTGTCACAATTCAGTTATTTTAGTCAAAACTAATCTAATTGAATAAAAGATTGTTCATTTGTTTAAAAATTCAACAATTTGTTAAAGCCTTTTTTTTAAATCTAAAATTCAACTGTTCAAAAAAGTTTTTTCATTATGAAATTATTTGTCGGTAAATTAAAAAAGAATCAATTTAAAAAAAAAAAGGTTTCTCTAATTCAAAACCAAAATATTTTTTCCGAGAGGGGCAAATTCGCGTGGAAGAAAATAAAAAATATTTGTATGCCTCTGAACTTTGAAAATTCTCACTAGCCGATAAACTAACAACAAATGTAACTTTTGATTAGTTTAAAAAAAGATTACCCCATCACAAAGGTGCACTTCCTAGAAAAAGAAGTAGCGAAAGTTTCTCAAGTACGTGATTGGAAAATTAAAGGAGCAACTCGCGAGCTATTTTGTAATGAGATTTACCCATTATTCAGAGGAAAATGGATCTAAAACAAAAAAAAATATTTCAGTAATTATATTAAATTTTTTATTAAAAAACTAAAATGGATTTCAAGATTTTCGCAGGAATAAAAACAGTGAATTTATTTTTTTTGTTCATTTATGAATGTATTTTTATAAAATTAAAAAAAATTTTTTTTTTAGATTTCAGGTATAACCAAACCAACATTCTGCTCAACTTTAGTGACTGAATACAATTTTTTCCTTTTTTACAGCCAAAATAAAACAAAAACATATCTGAACAAAAAATTTCATAGTTGACATTTCAATAAAAACATATTTTAATCTCGAATCAAAAACAGTTTATTTCAACCGGAAAGACGAATTTTCAAAAAAAAAGAGATAAAACATTAACCATGTTTAGTTTAAAAAAAAGAAATATATCATGCAAAATTTTGCAATTTTATGCCAAGAAGATTAATTTTTTACGAAGTGCTTGAATTATCAACAAATTGTTAAATTCTCAAGCAAGTAATACAATTTTTTGCCACAAAAAATGAATTGTCAACCGGAAATGTAATAGTAAACTTTAAAATTAAAATTAATTAACTTTAAAGAAAAAAGAATAAAATTATCTTATCAGGTTCGATTGAATTAGATTTTCTAATTTAAGTGAAAAAACGATAAAAAGAGGAAATTTCACATTGTAGCACATTAATAAAATTTGTTAAAAAGGAATCCTTTTTTGCTAAAGATTAATTTATTAAAAACTCGTCGTTTTGGGTTTAACATTGAACAATTTGATAGAAATTTCTTATTCTTTTTTGACTTAAAAATTTGTGTTTATTAAAAATGTAACTATTTTGTTCAAAATTCATTTATATAATTAAAAATTCAATTATATGTAAGCAAATTAAAAATTGATCTGCTTTGCCAGAAATTGGAATTTTTTTTGTTAAAAATTAATCTGTTTTATAGAAAATTTGTATTTTCAACTAGAAAATTCAACAATTTGGTCTATAGTTGATCTACTTGTTTAAAAAATTCGTGTTTGAATATTTTTTTTACTGAAATATCAACTACAACATTTTTTGTTAAAAATGCATTTTTCAGGTTAAAAATTCATTTTTTAACTGAAAATGTAATTATTGAGTTAAAAATTAAAATGTATGGTTGAAATTTTTTTTTAATTTAGCCTTTATAGTGAAAAATTAATATTCCTGGTTAAAAATTCAACTGTTTTTGTATAAAGCTCGTCTTTTTGGCTTGGAAAATTAAAATTTTGGATTAGATTTTTTTTCTTTATTGACTGAAAAATCTTTCGTGGTTAAAATTTAAAATCTTGTTGAAATTTCTTTATTTTCCCCAATTAAAATTTTAACTATTGCATTTTTTTGAATATACTTTTATACCATATAAATAACTTTTTGGAAGAAAATAAAATTTAATTTGAAAATTCAACTATTAAGAAAAAAATGCAGCTATTCGGTTAAAAATATGATAATTTAATTGAAAATGCAACTATTTGTAAGCAAATTTTGTTGAAATTTAACTATTTTGGTAAAGAGTTAACCCATTCGCTTGAAAATTCAATAATTTATTTGAAAATTTAACTTTTTTAAGAAAATGAAATTTTTATTTAAAATTGAACTATTTTGGTAAAAACTCAAACTATTTGGTTTAAAATTCATTTATTTAATTGGAAATTCAACTATTTGCAAGCAAATTATTTTTTTTAGAAAATTTTCTTATTATTTATTATTATTCAAAATTGTTCCACTATTTTGTAGAATAATAATATTTCTGGTTAAAAGTTTCACTGTTTGCTTAAGAGTTTATCTTTTTTAGTTGAAAATTCAACTACTTTTGTTCAGGATTCAACTATTTTGTTAAATATATTTTTTCAATGCAACTTGTTGAAAATTCCTTTTGTTGTGAATTAATGTTTTTAACGAAAAAATTAACGATTTCTTTATTGTTTAAAAATTGATATTTTTAATTTAAAATGTAACTATTGTGTTGAAAATTTAACAATTTAGTAAAAAATTGAACTATTTGGTATAAAATTCATTTATTTAATTGAAAATCCAAATTGAAGATCCAAAATTGTTCCTTGTGGTTGAAAATTTACCTATTTTGGTAAAAACTGTAACTTTTCAGTTAGAAATTAATTTTTTTACTTGAAAATTTAACTATTTATAAGCAAATTAAATTTTTGTTTAAAACTCCACTATTTTTGTAAAAACTAACTTAATCGGTTGAAAATACAACTATTTATTTAAAAATTTAATTTTTTATAAGAAAAATATATTTTTATTGCAACTTAAATGCTTTTGTTATAAAGTTAATTTTTTTGATCTAAAATTCATCCTTGTGGTTAAAAACTCAACTATTTTGCTAAAAATTTCAACTATTTCGTTTAAAATTCATTTATTTAATTGGAAATTCAACTATTTGTAAGCAAATTAATTTTTTTTCGAAAATTTTATTATTAATTATTATTATCCAAAATTGTTTCACTAATTTGTAAAAAAATAATATTTCTGGTTAAAATTTTAACAGTTTGGTTAAGAAATTATCTTTTTTAATGGTAAATTCAACTACTTTGGTTGATAATTCAAATATTTTGTTAAATATATTTTTTCAATACAACTAGTTGAGAATTCTTTTTTTGTGAATTAATTTGTTTAACGAAAAATTTAACTATTGGGTTGAAAATTTAACGATTTAGTAAAAAAATTAAATATTTTTTTAAAAATTACCTTTGTTGTTGAAAATTGTTATGGTTAGAAATTCAACTATTTTTGTGAAAACTTCAACTTTTGTGTTTAAAATTCAATCATTTAATTGAAAATTCAACTATTTGTAAGCAAATTAATTTTTTTTTGAAAATTCAATTTTTCTGGTAGAAAGTTAAGTTTCTTAATCCAAAACTGTTCCTTGTGGCTGAAAATTTACCTATTTTGGCAAAATTTTCAACTTTTCGGTTAAAAATTTATTTATTTACTTGAAAATTTAAGTAATATAAACAAATTAAATTTTTGTGAAAAATTCAACTATTTTTGTAAAAACTTCAATTATTCGAATGAAAATTAAATTATTTAATTGAAAATACAACTATTTGTAAGCCAATTAAACTTTTGTTAAAAACACCACTATTTTGGTGAAAACTAAACTAATCGGTTGAAAACACAAATATTTATTTAAAAATTTAATTTTTTATAAGAAAAATATATTTTTGTTGCAACTTAAATGCTTTTGGTATAAAGTTAATTTTCTTGATCTAAAATTCATATTTGATGGCTGAAAACTTATCTACATTTTGGGTAAAAACTTCAACTATTCGGCGAATAATTCATTCCTTTTCTTGAAAATTTAACTATTTGCTAGAAAATGAAATTTTAAGTTGTAAAAATTTCATTTAGAAATCGAAATTGTTCTGGTAGAAATTTAAGTTTCTTGATCCAAAATTGTTCCTTATGGTTAAAAATTTACCCATTTTCGTAAAAACTTCGACTATTTGGTTTAAAATTCCTTTCTTTAATTAAACATTTCATTATTCGGAAGCAAATTAACTTTTTTTTAGAAATCTAAATTGTTCTGGTAGAAATTTAAATTTTTTGAAACTGTATGGTTGAAAATGTATTTTTTTTTAATTCAGCTTTTATAGTAGAAAATGAATATTCTTGTTTAAAAATTCAACTGTTTTTTTATAAAGATCGTCTTTTTGACTTGGAAAATTAATTGATTGAATTAAATTTTTTCTCTTTAGCGACTGAAAAATTTTTCGTGGTTAAAATTTTAAATCTTGTTGAAATTTCGTCAATTCGAATTGAAAATTCATCTATTTTGATATAAATTTAATCTTTTTTTTGTTAAAAATGAAACTTTTTTGTTGAATATAAATCTGTTTTGAATGAGGATTTAGCTATTTGGTGAAAAATCTTTCGTTCCCTTAATTTAAAAATTAACTATTGCATTTTTATAAATATATTATTTTACCCTATAAATAATTTTTTGAGAACTATTTTCGTAGAAAGTTGATTTTCTTGATCTAAAATTCATCCTTATTTCTCAAAATTTAACTATTTGTCAGAAAACAAAATTTAATTTAAAAATTCAACCATTATGATAAAAAATTCAGCTATTCGGTTAAAAATTTGATTATTTAATTGAAAATTTAACTATTTGTAAGCAAATGAAGCTTTTGTTAAAATTGAACTATTTTGGTAAAGAATTCACCCAGTTGCTTGAAAATTCAACTGAAGAGTTAACTATTTATAATAAGATAAATCTTTTGTTGAAAACTCCATTGCTTGTGTAGAAAGTTAATTTTCTTACTCCAAATTTCAACCTTATGTTTGAAAATTCAATAATTTATTGGAAAATTCCATAATTTATTTGAAAATTTAACTTTTTTTAAAGAAAATGACATTTTTGTTTAAAATTCAATTATTTTGGTAAGCGCTTCATCCAATCTGTTAAAAATTCAAGTATTTATTTGAAAATTTAACTATTTGTGAGAAAATAACATTTTTGTGAAAAATACAATTTTCTTGGTCTAAAGTTGATCCTTATGGTTAAAACTTCAAACATTTTGGTAAAAATTTCAACTATTTAGTTTAAAATTCATTTATTTAATTGGAAATTCAACTATTTGTAAGCAAATTAATTTTTTTTAGAAAATTTTATTATTGTTTATTATTATCCAAAATTGTTCCACTATTTTGTAGAAAAATAATATTATTTGTTTAACGAAAACTTTAACGATTCCATTATTGATTGAAAAACATGATATATTTAATTCAAAATTTAACTATTTGGTTAAAAATTAACTTTGTTGTTGAAAATTCGTATGGTGAGAAATTCAACTATTTTGGTAAAACCTTCAACTATTTGGTTTAAAATTCATTTTTTAAATTAAAAATTCGATTTTATGTTCGATGTTATGTTCGATGTTATGTTCTGGTACAAATTCAAGTTTCTTAATCCAAAATTGTTCCTTGTGGCTGAAAACGTACCTATTCTGGTAAAACTTCAACTTTTCGGTTAAAAATTAATTTATTTACTCAAAAATTTAGTTATTTATAAGAAAATTAAATTTTTGTTAAAAAATCAACTATTTTTATGAGAACTTAAGGTTTTTGGTTGAAAATTAAATTATTTAAGTCAAAATACAACCATTTGTAAGCCAATTAAACTTTTGTTGAAAACCCCACTATTTTGGTGAAAACTAAACCAATCGGTTGAAAACCCAACTGTTTATTTAATAAATGTAACTTTTTATAAGAAAAATATATTTTTGTTGCAAATTAAATGCTTGTGGTATAAAGTTAATTTTCTTGATCTAAACTTCATGTTTGAACATTCAATCCATTTTTTTTCATTGATTTTTTTTTTAAATAAAAATTCAACTATTACATTTTGATTAAAATTTTATCTTTTCAAGTTTTAACATTCAACTTGTATAAAGCTGGTCTTTCTGGCTTGAAAATTTAACATTTGGGATGATTTTTTTTTGTTGGTTCAAAAAAATTTTTATTTGAAAATTATTCTCTTTTGGAAGGAATTTTATCTATTTTTGTTAAAAATTTAAGTTTTTGGTTATAAATTAATCTATTTTAGTTAAAGGTTCAACTTTTTTTAATTCATCATTTAAAACTGAAAAATTGTTTTGGTCCAAATATCAAATATTAAATTTTTGAATAACAATGCAATTCAACTATCCCATAGAAAATTAAACTGTTGTGTAGAAAACTATTTAAAAAAAAATTTTAGTTTAATTTTTTAATGAAAACTTAAATATTCTTTTTTTTAAACCTTGATCTTTTTAGTTTAAAAATCCAACCATTTTGTAGAAAATTTATAAAAATTGTTAAGAATTCAACTTTTTCGTTTAATATTGATGTATTTCGTTAAAAATTAGTTTTTTTTCCTAAAAAATTGATATTTTTTACTAGAAAATTTAACTATTTGAATAAGAATTGATTTTCTATCTTCGATTTTGTTTTCTATGTCACTAGGAAGTTAGTTTTTTGTTGAAATTTTATCTTTCTAGTTGATAATTCAATTATTATGTAAAAAATTCAGCTGTTTCTTAGAAAGATACTGGTCTTTATGGATTAAAATTTTAATATTTTTAATGAAAATTGGTTTCTTAATTGACTAAAGAATTTCTCTTATTTGAAATTAATTTTTATTTTTAAATTTTATTTGTTTTGGTAGAAATTTTAACTTTTTTGGTGGAAAATGAAACTAATCGGTTAAAAATTCATATTTTCTGCTTGAAAATTTAACTGGTGTGTAGAAAATGAGTTTTTTTAATTGAACTCTTTTTCAATAAAAACAGATCGATTCCTTTTTTTGTTCAAATTTGAACTTTTCTAGTTTAAAAATTGAACTATTTGGTGGAAATATTGAATTTGAATAAATAATATTTAATATTGATGATCCATATTTTTGGCGTGAACATTTAACAATCTGGTAAAAATCAAACTATTTGCTGTAAAATTCATCTATTGTGTAGAAAATTATTTTTCTTTTTAAATTGAAAATTCTATTTTTCGGATTAAAAGTCCAAGTATTCGATAAAAAATAGGATATTTTTGTTGAAAATTCGTGTATTATATTATTAATATAATTTTTTAAATAAAAAAATTATCCTCTTGGTTCAAAATTTGACTATTTGATGAAATCGTATGAGTTTTGTTGAAAATTCCTCTCTTTTAATAAAACATTAATTTTTTGTTTAAAAATGCAACTATTTGGTTAAAAATCCTTCTTTTTTATTTATAAATTTATCTCTGTTGGTCGAAATTTCAACTTTTTCAGCTAAAAATGCAACTGCTAGGTGGGAAATTGATATTTTCTGTTTAAAAGTGAAACTGGTTTGTAGAAAATTCGTATAAAAAAATTTTAAATTACGTATTTTTTAATAAAAACTGAAGTATTCCATTTTTTGTTAAAATGTGATCTTTTGAAGCTTAAAAATTCAACTATATTTGATGAAAATATTGAATTTCATTAAATTTTGAACACTGATGCAATTTGTCAAAAATCCGTCTTTTTAACTTTAAAATTTAACTGTTTGGTGGTATAAAATTCAACTATTGCGTAAAAAATTATTTTTCTTTTGAAATTGAAATTCATTCCTTTTTATTTTAGATTAAAAATATGACATTTTCATACAAAAATGTACCTGCTTAAGTCAAAACTTAACTTGTTGGATGAAAATTTATACGTTACAATTTTTTGTTTGAAAATTCAACTCTTTGTTTGAAAAACCATTTTTTTGAAAATTTAACTATTTGTAAGCAAATTAAATATTTCTGGAAAATCCAATTGTTTTGGTAGTAAGTTAATTTTCATGTCCCATACTTCATCCTTATCGTTAAAAAAACAACCTATTTGGTAAAAACTTTACCTTTTTCTTTAAAAATTCAATAATTTATATTAAAACGTAACTATTTGTCAGAAACTGGAATTTTTGTTGCAAATTCAACTAGTTTTGTGAAAACTTTAACTATTAGGTTGAAAATTAAATTATTTAATTGAAAATTTAACTATTTGTAAGAAACTTAAATTATTTTTGAAAGTTCAACTATTTTGAGAGAAACTTTAACTAATCGGTTGAAAATCCAACTATTCCTTTGAAAGTTGCACTATTTGTAAAAAAATATAACTTTTCTGGAAAATTCAGTTCTTTTAGTAGAAAATTAATATTCCTAATTCAAAATCCACCCTTATCGTTAAAAAATCAACCTATTTGGTAAAAACTTTAAGTATTCGTTTAAAAATTCATCAATTTAATTAATGAATTTTTAAACTTCACGAAACATTTAAATTTTTAACAAAAAGAATAATTTGCAACCGAACGACTGCATTTAAATTTTCATCCTGACAGTTAAGTTTTGACCCAAGAAGATCAATTTTTGTTTACGAAAGTCATATTTTTAATCTAAAAGAAAAAAAAATTAAATTTCAATTTAAATAGAAAAATAGTTTTCTACACAATATTTGCATTTTATACCAAACAGTTGAATTTTCAAGTAAAAAAAAACGGATTTTTGACAAATTGCATCAGTGTTCAAAATTGAAATTTCGACCAACAGACATAAATTTATAAATAAAAAAGAAGGATTTTTAACCAAATAGTTGCATTTTTAAACAAAAAATTAATGTTCTATCAAAAGAGAGGAATTTTCAACAAAACTCATACGATTTTATCAAATAGTCAAATTTTAAACCAAAAGGATAATTTTTTTATTTAAAAAATCATATTAATAATATAATACACGAATTTTCAACAGAAGAATCATAATTTTTACCAAATAGTTGGATATTCAATCCGAAAAAATGAATTTTCAATTAAAAAAGAAAAATAATTTTCTACACAAGAGATGAATGTTAAAGCAAATAGTTTGATTTTTACCAAATTGTTGAATGTTCACGCCAAAAAGATGGATCATCAATATTAAATATTAATTAATCACATTCAAAATTTCCACCAAATAGAGCAATTTTTAAACTAGAAAAGATCAAATTTGAACAAAAAATGGAATCGTTCAGTTTTTATTGAAAAAAATGTCCAATTAAAAAACTCATTTTCTACACACAAGTTAAATTTTTAAGCAGAAAATATGAATTTTTAACCGATTAGTTTCATTTTCCACCAAAAAAGTTAAAATTTCTACCAAAACAAATAAAATTTACAAATAAAAATTAATTTCAAATAAGAGAAATTCTTTAGTCAATTAAGAAACCAAGTTTCATTAAAAATATTAAATTTTTAATTCATAAAGACCAGTATCTTTATAAGAAACAGCTGAATTTTTTACATAATAATTAAATTATCAACGAGATAGATAAAATTTCAACCAAAAACTAACTTCCTAGTAAAAAAAAACAAAATCGAAGATAGAAAATCAATTCTTATTCAAATAGTTGAATTTTCTAGCAAAAAATATCTATTTTTTAGGAAAAAAACGATTTTTCAACGAAATACATCAGTATTAAACGAAAAAGTTGAATTCTTAACAATTTTTATACATTTTCTACAAAATGGTTTAATTTTCAAACTAAAATGATCAAGGTTTAACAAAAAATAGAATAGTTAAGTTTCCATTAAAAAATCAAATCAAATTTAAAAAAAAATAGGTTTCTACGCAACATTTTAATTTTCAGTTTTAAAGAGGATACAATTAACTTAAATAAAAAAGGATGAAATAAAAAAAGTTGAATCTTTAACCAAAATAGATTAATTTCTAACCAAAAACTTAAATTATTAACAAAAGAAGATGAAATTTCTTCCAAAAAAGAATAATTTTCAAATAAAAATGACGCATTTTAGACAAGATATAAAATTTGAAACACAAAAGTATTTTTGAATCAATAAAAAGAAAATCCTCCAGAATGTTAACTTTTCAAGCCAGAAAGACCAGCCTTATACAAGTTGAATGCGAAAACTTGAAAAGGTATTACTATTATTACACCATTAAGCCGTTTCCCTTTCGGGGTAGGCGTGACTCACTCGGTAGGGAGGGGAGTAGTGT
>JAAAKG020148203.1:0-10300 GCA_010014905.2 Druon quercuslanigerum
AATAATTCATAATTTTAGATACTTTTTTATTATTATATTATTTCATTTATATTCGCATGTTTGATATTCATACAAATAAAAAAAATTAATTATTAATAGTGATAAGGAATGAATCGTTTGCAAAAAAAAATTGAAAAAGCGAACTATTTTTCATAAAAAAGGAACATTAAAAATGTTTATTTTTGCATGATTGAATAAAATTTCATAAGAGAATTGAATATATAAACCTTTTAATAAATAAGGTCAAATATTGGGCTTTGATATTTTTGAATTTTACTTTGGAATTATAATCCTTTTTAACAAAATATATGAATCCACATAAAAAACACACTATCTGGCACTCCCAAATGTCAAATGTCCACTTTTTGAGACCTTCTGATCCAGACGATAACTTTTAAGGAATTGACAGAGTGGATTGGCCTTTGGCATACTCTTTTGATCTCCTATATTAAAGATAAAGTTCGTTAGCCAGTCATCTTGGATACAAATTTAAAAAGTAAGCACATTATGATAATTTTAGAGACCACTTTTTTAAAGATTTAAAAAATGTCTGTACGGTTATTCGTAGTATTCAAAAAGGCAAACAATTTTTCCTTTTGACTTTGTTTTATAAAAAAAATCCTAGTTGGCAAAAAATTTGGCGAAGTCTTTACCACATGGTTGCGAAATCTTTACGACATTTTTAGAACATCATATGTTCATGTCGTTACGGTGTCTTTTCGATATGGTGAAGACATCGCCATATCAGACGACGTTTTTACGATATCATAAAGACAACTGACCGACATGGACATAGGATGTCGTAAAATTATCGTAAAGATGTCGTCATGATGTCGTAAAGACGTCGCCAAATTTTGTTCCCACTTAGAATTACCACTGAGAGTATTTTTTTTAATCATAAAAATAAGATTACTTATAAAAAAATTAAATTATTGAAAAAACAACACAAGAGACAAAAAACATGCAAATAAAAAATTTGTGTAACCAAAAAATATGCGCAAACATGTTATAAGCCCTTTTTATAAAAATGCCTTTAAAAAAACTAACTCTTTGGAAAAACGACGCAAGCTACAATAACATTTTATTTAACGCCATAAAATAGATTGTGGATTTTATCTCAGTAGTATTTATCTAAGTTGAAAAATGTGTATTTACGTTTCTTCACATCTTTATAAGTGAGAAATTGAAGTATTGTTAAATGACCCATCAGGAACATGTCTCCAAACACAAATTGGCAAACTAAAAATAATCAAAAGAATTCCAGAGAATGTTAAGGAACTTTGAACCAAAAAAACTAATTGTCAACAAAAAAGTTAAATTTTGAATCCAAGAGGTACACCTTGGAAAAATATGAATTTTTAACAAACTAGTTTTAACTAATTTTCGCCAGGAGCGCCATCTGCAATTAGATCCTCGAACTACCCTTGCCACATCTAGGCTTATAATATCTTCGTAGGCGATTATCAGTTTTTCGACACTTCGGCCGTGAGTAACACGGTAAAGTTTCCTCTCGGTACTTGAACAAATTCCGAGAGGGCATTCTTCTATTTTAGCCAATAGCCGATGTGCAGGAAATTTTTTACACAACTGGGCTCCCAGCTGTGCTCGTTAAGGATCGTCCTTAAAGTCCATGAGCTAGAAAAGGAGCGAGACATACTTTGTTCCTTTTCTTCCATCTTGTTTGGTTTGGCCAGAAAAGAACAGAATCGCCTGTGGGACTCTCTATCTCCCTCTTTCTAGTTGTGGTTGACTGGCCGTGTCATGGAGTCTGGGCTTCCGGTCTCTTCCTCTAAGAAGCAAGAACGTTCCCTGATTTTTTAATCGTGCAGGGTATATGTATCGTTTAGTTTGACATATGACTCTTACGTTACACTCGGTAGAATGTGTGCATGTACACAAAAAATAATAAAGTACGAAGGGTAAATCAAATATTCGTATAAAGATAGATGTTTTAGAGTTCTCCTCGAGGAATAAGGACTCTTATTCTTCAGTATTGTTTCATATTAATTAGGTGACCACAAAAGTAAACTAATAAATATATGCTTCCAGGACCCCGTTCCGGTAAGGGTTGTTAACTGTGATAGGTGAGAAACAACTAGTCACAATGGAAAGTAAACTAGCGGCCGGAGTGGTAGCAGGAGTCAGGATATGGTCACGCACAAATGCAGATGACATAGTGCTGCTAGCAAATAGCGAATACGCTTTAAAGAAGATGATGAAAAGGTTGAGAAGATACTTGGACAAAAATAGGTTAGAGTTAATTGCGGACAAGTCGAAGATTATGGTGTTCAGGAAAGGAGGGGAGGGTGATAAGAGAGAGGAGTGAAAGTGTAATGGAAAGCGAGACAGAAGGCAAAAGAGTTTGTGTGCCTGGGCTTCCTGTTTCGGAGGTATGAGGTAGTGAACGGCCATAAGAAAGGGCAAATTTAGTGAGTAGGCAGGGGTGGGGGCTAGGAAAGAGGTTCTTTGCAGATGATTTTGCAAGGAGAAAAAACTGGTTGGAGGAGTGAGAAGAAGTAGGTGTAAGAAAATTGTAAATATTATAAATAGTAGATAAGTATTAGGTATCAGCAGCGGAGGTAGAGGCGGGCAATGCGAGACGAGGAAGGCTAGGCTATAAAAGCGAGCAGCCTAGATATGGTATGGATGGATGTTAGCTTTTAAGAGGTAGTTGTAAGAAAATTCTGTCAAAAATGGAAGTGGAGGGAAGTCAATTTTTAAGGCCAGCAGTCAATTTAAATTGCTCTGAGTAAAATAATAATTTTTGATACAAGGAATTAAATTACGTACTGAACCCGTAGCGTGCAGGCAAGCGGCCTATTTGATATGTAATCGTCTTTACGTTAATTACCTTTGCTTTTATAAAAAATAGACAATTATATTTCAACAATTTCGTTACGATATGATTCCATGTTTTACCCTACATGGATCAAACTATTATATCACGTAATGTAAGCAAACTTTATCAGCAAAGATTTTAAGATATGGTTTTTATATGTTCATTCCAACGGATGTCTAATAGACGTCTTTTAGACGTCCGGTAGATGTCCAAAAAATTATTTAAAACGAAAAAAATTGCATTTATTGCCTAATGAACTTGGAATTTAAAAGAATAGATAAAGTCAATTATTATGTTTAATGAGTATTCCTTCTAATTGAACTTGAATGCTGTTTTTGGTATAAAAAACGGTTAAGATAACCGTACTCGCTCCTACTAAAAATATAAAAACCACAATAGGTTTTTTGAGCCAATTGACAAAAATTAATACACTTACCATAGTTTGTGTCAATTTAAATTGCTCTAAGTAAAATAATAATTTTTTATGCAAAGACATCAATTGCAGGGAGTATTAATCCTTTTAAAGACCTTTCGTAGCGTATTTGCGGAAAAACATTACCTTTTTTTCAACTGGATCAACAAACAATAATTTGTATATTATTTTTGAAAGATTCAGGCCGTTGTTAATCAACCCCCTAAATGGCCATTACGAAATTAAACCGTCCGTTGGTTCAAGGCTGCCCTTCACCACGCGCTGACGGAGAGTCAAGTTCGATACCGGAGAGTTAACCTTAACCGACGGAGACGTCCTAACCTCTTCCGTACATCCGACCCTCGTGCGTGATAATGGATTTCCCACAATTTACTAATAATTTAATATTCGACAGCAAACTTACTTAATTTGCAAACAAATAGTTTAATTTGCAACTAAAATGATGCAGCTTCAAACAAAAAATATGAATTTTAATTTAATAAACAGACGAATTTTCAACCAACTAGTTCAATTCTCAACGAAAGAAATAAATTTCCGCCATCTTTACTGCTGGTTTGCTTACACACTAGACTGCGAACTATATCAATGTATATGGTAGCATACCGTCTGCTGCCAACAGGAAAATGGCAACACCGTATGATTAGATAACGGTCAATGCCATAACGGTGACCAATGCCTGGTGAAGGGCACGAATGGTAACGGTTTACCGTCAATCTATCTAGCCGTTTCTTAACTCGCCGTTAACCCCAGAGTGGTGAAAGAGGCCTTCGATTTCTTAAACTTTTCTCCTCATCTCATGTCGTTTCGCTCAAGAATAAAATTTTTTAATACTTCATACTATTTTCGATAAAAATAACCGGATATATTTCCGAAAATGTCACCCAAAAATATTCACTTGATACTTGGCGTAGGGTATCCTTTTAGTCTCTAGATAAATGAAGTAAAAAGATTTTTTGCAGAAATGTACATAAATTAATTATTTGATAATTTTGATTTTGCTTAAAAATTAGCTTTTTCAAAATCTCGAAAAATATTGTTTTTGGAAACAAAGATTTTTAACAAAAGTTATAAATCTGGTCGAAGCACATATTTTTTATACTTAAACTTTTTTTCTAAAATCAACACTTTTCGAGAATAATGACAAAAATTAATTTTTAGTTGGTTTTTTTAGGGAGGGATGCCCAAGATTAGGACGCGTGGTTTTTTTGGCCTTTGAAAAACGCCAAACTCCTTTTACAATGTTAACAAAACACCAGGCGTCCTAATCTTGGGCGTATTAAATGGCCCACACTCCCTCCCAACACCCATGCCGAACCCTTTTCCAAAGTCGCAAGTTTTGAAATTTTTTTCAAACAAAAAATCTGAAAATTGATTTTTGTTATTTTTTTCAAGAATATGAATTTCAGAAAAAAGTATAAATATAAAGAATATGTGTTTCAACGACCTCTATAACTTTTTTTAAAAACATTTTTTTCAAGCGTCAATATTTTTCGAGTTTTGCCGTAACACGATGCGAGTTTTGGGAGTGTTACGGAAAAACGATGGGATCGTGTTGCGGCAACACAATCATCGTTTTAAGACTTTGAATGCTTCTGTACAGAGGCGAGGTATTCTCATCTGGCTCAGAAAATTCAAGTCACTCGCATTTCTACCATTGTTTACCTGCCCTCTTTTTTTTAATAAATGAGGACGACGGAAGTATTTGGTGTTTCACAGGTCTATATATTGTTTTATAAAGCTTCTTCATTTTCATGAATCCTGAAATAATTAATTATAGTCAACATAATGGTTTGAAAAAGAAGTTCATATCACTTCTACATTGAAACTTATAATAACTATTCAGCTTTACGTTTCAAAGAGCGTTTAAATATTTTACGCTATATTTCTCACATACTTCTAATACGTATACATATAAATTACATTTTTAATTTATATGTATTGTATACATATGCATATATATTAGAATATATAGATATTTTACGTATACATATACATTCATCAGTTGAGGTAAATACAGATTGAATTAGTAGAAAAGTAGTACAATCAAGTATAGATTCGTTATGCGTAATAACTGTTATTCGGTATAATCTTGACATGAAAAATATCTAGGATATTTTAATCATTATAATTTAAAATGACGGATTGAATCAGTAAAAAATATTATTTCACTGTTTAATCAGGAAAAATCATTTTCTTACTTTTTGAAATCAGTTAAAATCATTGAATGATCCAAGTAGTAAAAATTAAGTAATTTAACGGTACAAAATATTATTTTCACTGTTGAATTAGTAAAAATGGGAATAACTGTTGAAACAGGCAAGAACAGTTGAAAAGGGCAAGTAAAATATTGATTATTTTAATTTCAGAAGAGTAGTGAATAAAATAAAAAAGATTTATAAAACAATAAATAGACTTATTATTTCAGCTGTTTTTAATACACTTACTAAAAATTTTGCTAATAAACTTATTCAAGTGCTCTCAGCACCGCGCGCTCGATGTCGCGCGCCCTAAGCAGACAGGGCTCTATAATAATGAGCATATTTCTGAAACTATTTAACTTCCCACTCTGAAATTGAAATTTTCATGAAAGATTCGTAACGCAATGAGAAAATTTCTATGGTATAAGTCACAAATTCTATTGCGTCCATTTTTTAAAAATGCAATTGTTTTAAACAAAGTGATGCAATTATTAAGCTAATGATGAGTGAATTTTATTTTTACATTACTGAATTCAAAACTTCAACGATTAGAAAATTATTATTCTGAGAATATCGTTTTTATTCGTACAATCGTATACTCCTAAATGACCAAGAATTACAGATTTGCTACAGATCAGGTACTTGCCGAAAGTCAGGGAATGTCAGGGAAAACCCGAAAGAGTTTTTGGTTGAAATTTCACGCTTTTCGTTGAAAATTTACCGTTTTTGGTCCATGATTCATTATTTTAGTTGAAAAAACTTTTTCTTATTCAAACTTTACCTAATAACTTTTTTTAAACTTATGTTTTCTAGTCAAAACTTAAAATTATTTTAGTTTTAAATTCAGTTCGAATATTCATTTTTTTTTAATTTACCTTTTTTGATAGAAATGTAATATTTTTCGTCAAAAATTGTTCTGTTTTTTTTCTTAGGGAATTGCTTCTATATTTTTGGTTTAAAATTCATCAATGCGATTAAAAATTAATTCCTTTGACTGAAGAAACGTTTCTTTTTAGTGAAAAAATAATTTTTTAAACTGAAGATATAGATATTCCACATTGGCTTGAAAATTTATATTTTTAGTTTGAGAATCAATTAGTTTTGCGGGAAACTCGTTTTTTTAAAATTTACTTTTCTAACTGAAAATGTCACTATTTTAGTTTTTATTAGTAAATTTATCCTTTTTAGTTAAACATTTTTATATTCTATTGCAACTATCTTTTTGGACAAGATATTCATCTTTTAGGTTTAAAATTAAATAATTTTTTTGAGAATTCTTTTTTTCGCTGTAAAATGATTGTTTTAACTAAAAATTTGATTATATTTTTAGTTAAAAAGTAATTTTGTTAATTAAAACAAACTATTTTGTCGAAAATTTCGTGTTTTTGTTAAAAATTCATTTTCTCAACATTTTAATTATAATTTTGGTTAAAAATTGATGTTTTTTAGATGAAAATTGACTTGAAAATTGAAAATGGTTGTTTTTTGGTAGAAAATTAATCTTTTTGGTTGCAAATTCCACTAACTATTTAGTTCAGACTTCATATTTTGGGTTAAAGATTTATACATTAACAGTAAAGGTTTAAAGATTTTAAAAAGATTTAAAAAATTTAAAGGTTAAATATTTAACATAAGAGGGGAGTATTCTTTTACCCTGAAATTTTTCCTTCGACCGTTCTTTAAATAACGTTGTTATTCTTCATGAATAAAAAATTAATTTGGTCCTGCCGTCATAAGATAATAAAAACAAGGGTTTGTGATGTTAAAGAATCATTATGTATTTTGTCAAAAAAATTGTCTTCTAATGTTTCGACCTTATTTGCAGGTCTTCTCCAGAGTTTCAATATCACCTAAATCAAAATTTTAAAATTACTATAAAATTGTTTTTTTTTCATACATTGTTAAGAAAACTATATAACAATTATAATTTATTTATTACCGGTAGTGACAAATTGTATCCATAAGACATTTTAAAATCCGATTTCGTCAACTTTTCCAATTTCGGAGTGAAAAATTTAAGTTTGCTTTTTCTTAAACAAATTGTGCACAAAAAATCTTTGTATTAGGAAGTAGGCATTTAAAATTGTTATTGAAAAGAAATTGAAACTTTAGAAATAGTACTGAGGTTATCAGCATCATTTATTTGCTCAAAAAATAGGTTTAATCAAAGGATTAGTATATAGGTGTGTGAAATTAAGTGACATCAAAGTTCGGAAAGAAAATTTAAGTCAATTGAAGGAAACTTTAGTACAAAACAATTATCCGTTGTAACTGATCAGTGATGTAATTAAAGAAAGAGTGTTCGAAATATATAATAATTCTTCAAAAAATAAAAAATGGAATTTAACCCAAAAAAGAACAGGCAAGAACGTTTCTCTACCATACATCGAAAATATCTCAGAACGTCTTAGATGTTCCCTGAAAAAATGAAATATAAATGTGTATCATTTTGATTTTGAAATTAATAAAAAAAAATTTCGAATGACTCGGTCGCCTACGCTTACGCTGAAGCTGACGCATTATGCCACGCAATTTGGAACGCTGTTCAAGTTATTCTTAGTTGGTAGGAAATTTCATGTTGCATCTTTTATCTTGTTACAAAAAAGTTGTATCTTTTAGTCTTTCTGAAAGAAAGGGGAAAAACTGGATTGTGTGAAAAACCAAATTTAATACATATTTTGACTCCTTACTCGGTCTAAAAGACAAAGTTCTAAATATTTTTTGCATGGAAATTGGAGGAGTTATGCTTTAAACTGTTTTGAAGATGATATGCTCGTTTAAAACTTTCCGATTTTTTATTTTAAAAAAACTATTAATTTTTTTACCAAGCAGTGAAGTTTTCTAAAAAGTATTACTTTAATCGAATGAATCGGTAAGAAAATATGAACATTCTAACAGCGCATCATGTAGAGGTTAAAATACTTCATGCGCCACTAATATTTGTATACAATAACCTCTCGCGCGGTCTGTTTTTATATGACGTGCTGTTAGAATGTTCATATTTTTTTTAAGATTCATTCTATTGAAGTAATAATTTTCAGAAAACTTCATTATATCCTAATAAACATTTCTCTCGCTGGAAGTTTGGGCTTACTCAAAATTCCCTCGATAAGCGAAGCGCAAAAAAAGCGTAGTGATCCCACTCTTCACAACCGCCAGACGTTAGCGACTTTAAATATGAAGTTTACTGTTAACTAATATGAATTGTACTGTTTACTAATAACTAATTCTTGTGATAAGGTTCATTGTGTTGTGAATAATGTTGTAGACAAAAACTGTATACTTATCACTTTTCACATAGAAGTATGATTCATAAATTTTCGTAGACTCAACAATGTGATGTAATTGTTGACCGCGAATGTTTATTTATGCTTAAGTAATTATTTATTTTCAAGAAGATAGACGTGAGAAGTCTTTGGATTATTTTTATTAATCTTCATAAAGTAAAAATGAAAAAAAAGTAAAAGTGAAAAGGCATGATTCAATCTCAGGTAAGAAGGACCAAGGCGATTGTATGCATTCGGGGAAATTTTTTCAAGTACTTTAGTCAGTATTGGACTGTCTTGTGCAAGTAGGATTTCTAACTAACTGAAAACAGTATCAGGTAACCAGCCCTTTTTAGCACGGTAAAGAGTTTTTTTACTTCAGTTTGAAATTTTTTGGCTGCCATGTGTTTTAAAACATGCTGGGTCTCACCTTTTCACTTACCTTTTCTCTTCAAGTTTCAGAAAAATAATGTGCATGTTAAAATGTCAAATTAAAAGTGCACGAGTATTTCGACTCTTTTGAAACGATACAATGTTCATCAATTTCTATATGAACATATATAATAATTAATATTGATAAGTTCATACGATTAAGTTCATAAAGTTAGATGCCCGAGCAAATTTATATGGGAAATTTATATGTTTGGTTAAATAAGTGCAATGTGAATTAAGAGCAAATCAGCTTCGGAATTCTATTATATACCGTTTATTGTCATATTCTCTAAATAAAAAGTGCGGATTTTCCCATGATTTAAATACTATTTGGTCTCTATGCTATGTACCCGCCTCGGCCGCCTGGCTGCGTAATAAATTTTAGTACACCTACCTTTTGTTGGAAATTCTTGGACGCTTTAGCCGATTTACTGGTCATTTAAAAACCAGAAACCATAATTTGTATTGTCCTTCTCGCATTTTCTTTTTTGAAAAACACTGCATTATATTCCTCACAAACATAAGGAAACCACATTTATTATATTCGTTTCGTGCTTAATAATACTTTTACAAATACAGCGGCAAAATTCTTGATTTCAAGGATATGATTATTGATACTTGTCAGTCATAACTAATGAAGGCAGACTTATAATTCACAAATATTCGATTATAAATTGTATCTATTTAAACAAATTCAATGGCATATCACCTTCTTGTATAAAAAATTAACATGGTAAAAAAGTTTATATTGGGATGTTAATATATTATTAAAAGAATAGTTTTCATTGAAACAAATGTTAATTTTCTTTTAATTTCCAGAGATTGAAAATCGTGTCGTTGAAATGAACCATTTTGCTGCTGCATTTTCAAAAGTATTGTTAAACATAAAAAAAATATGCCCACGTAGTAGGCACATTCTCATCGCGCACTTAGCGCGCGGCTCGCTTTGCTCACACGTTTGAGCACGCCTAGGGCGTGCACCTGTTGGGTATTGCGCTTCGCGCTCAATTAGGTAGTGATCTCGCGCTACGCGCTCGGACATATTTTCCTCACGTTTTACACGCGGTTCCTCTAGATTTTTGGACTTCGTGTGCTCGCTATTACGCGCTTCGCGGGCTAATAGCTAATCTCT
>JAAAKG020148204.1:0-10300 GCA_010014905.2 Druon quercuslanigerum
GAAAGAAATCGGTTAAGATGGTTCGGGCATGTTGAGAGAATGAAGGAAGGACGACTAACGAAACAAGTATATCAAGGAAAAGTAAATGGCAGCGTGCCCAGAGGCAGACCGCGGAAGAAATGGTAACAATGTGTGAATGAGACCCTACATGTCTGGATTTTGACATAACCTCAAAAGCACCCAATAAAGCATTGAATCCCGTAACCTCATTCAGAAGAAAAATCTTGTTTGGGAAAACAGAACAATTTCGTGAGTTTTTCTTGTGCAACGTAGTCATGGGTAAGTAGCTCTATATCTCCGCAATTCCAATACCCCATAACACTATAACCTAAAAAACCCTTCACTTTCTTTATTCCTAATCTCTTCTATCAGGATCAACGGCAGTTCTTGCCACTGTGAACACTCTCGCTTTTAAGCAGCCAACAGAAGTCTGCCATCATATTCGTATGCCACCTACCTTGGTAACGTTTTTCCATTTCCTTGATATCTTGATGGAAGCGTTCTCCTTGTTCCTCACTGTAATCTCTAACATTTTCTGGAGTTTTCCAAATGGGAAACAAGAAAGTGTAGCTTGTATCGCATCAAGCAACCCATTTTTTTGTAGTTTTTGAGCAAGTCTGATACCAATTCCTTGTAGTTGTCACTCTTGTGATTGCCTAAGAAATTCTCAACCACATTCTTGAAGCTCAGTCATGCATCTCGTTCCCTGACATTCATTGTGGCAATGAACTTTTCATCTCTTAACACTTTATGAATTTGAGGTACATCAAAAAATCCTTTTTTCAAGTTTGCGCTCGATAAAGCTGGCAGTAGTAGTAGCAATGGTTTTTTGTTCAATAATTTTTAAACTACCACGTAAGAATTCAATTTTATAAATATTTGAAAAAAGATATTGGAGTACAAGCATACTGAGGTATCAGACGTCTGAGAGGCGTTTAAAAATAGTAATGAAGTAGACCTTGATTCGTGACTTCACTCACGTAACTCTTATGATTTCGGCGTTTTGAGGTTGTGATGTTATGGGATTTCGGGGTTATAGAGCTACTTACCCGTGACTATGTTGCACAAGAAAAACTCACGAAATTATTCTGTTTTCCCAAACAAAGTTTGCGACAGAAAGTTTTAACCTTCTGAATGAGGTTACGGGATTTTAAGGTTATGGGATTATATTATTACGAGGTAAGGGGATTATGGAGCCGTAAGGTTATAGTGTTACCAGATTAAGGGGAGGAGGGTGAAAATGGTACAGGGTAAATTATTTTTGCGGTTTATGTGGGTTATTAGGTGTTTTTAAAGTTATGTCAAAATCCTGACGTGTAGTTGTTAAAAGGGTAGCATATTTGGCTTTAGCTTTATTGGTATCCAAGACTCAGAATTTTTTTGTGGGACTGTGTTATGAATGTAGGGAACACTAGGAAAAGTAAGGTTACTTTTAAAACTAGTTCATTTGGATTTATTGCAATATGCAAAAACTGTTGTTCTGAAAACTGTAACTACAATAAATAAAAATGTACTTATATTGTTTCTTTAACATATTAAAAGCAAATAAATAATGACTTTTATGAAAAAAACTAACAGAAATAGTTAAATGAATAGTAGGGTCTTCCCACAACGTAAATCACTATTATCTGCTAGTAGAGGGAAACTCGATGATTATGCTCCTGTTTTCAGGAGGGAAAACGGCTGATTATGCTCTTGTTTTTTGATTATGCTCCTCTTTTTTGAATAGTTATGTCATCCTCTCCTTCTTTCATAGCGAGAGGGAGAGAGTGAGAGATAGAAGCATATGTGTCACCATCTATTTTAGTTTTACGCGCGGCGTCGCCGCCATGTTATAGAAGGAGAGAGAATGTGTCACTCTCTTTGTACAACATGGCGTCCCTTATTTCTAACGTCATCTCGGCGAATTTTAATTAGTCTTTTGACCCCCTTTATGGTCTCGTTACCCTCTACTAGTTTTCCGCTCGGTGCATAATGTACTATTCTTAATAATGTACTTAAACTGTATAGAAATTTTCTGCTGCGATTTACTCTCGGTCTTTCAATCGATAAGAAAAAAGAATAAATGCTATAGTGAAAATTTTAAAATGTAAATTTACTTATTTATATTTTACAAAGAAATGATAATATAATAATAATATAATTACATAATACTGTTACATAATAATATTTGAGGTTTTTCAATTTAAACAATTTTAATCTCTTATTCTAGCATACACTTAAGATACGACTAATACAGATGATCCCAGTGAAATTTTTTACCTGAGGATGGATAAATACGCTGCAAGCAAATGACAACTAGAATAATCCGACATGCAGGGCAATTGGATGGCACTACTGCTAGGCGTGCAATACGACCTTCTCTCGAGGTATGTTAAGCTGACCTAACCACATGTTCAACTTGAATTAAAACCTATTTCATAATTAATGGCTCATTTAAAGCTAATTTAATGCCCTATTACCAAATTTAATGCTCCACTATTTTTTTTAAACCGGGGGTCACGCTAGCTTAACGCTAAACTGACGGAACCCTACGTGAATTGAACGATGAATCGAGTTCTAACCTATCACATAATTAAGGGCTCATTTAAGGCTCATTTAATGCCCTACTGCCAAATTTAATGCTTCACTATTTTAAAAAACCGGGGGTTACGCTAGCTGAACGTTAAGCTGACGAAACCCTATGTGAAATAAACTTTTAATCAAGTCGTAGCCTATCACATAATTAAGGGCTCATTTAGGGCTCTCCAAAACCAGAAAAACATTTTTTCTAAAAGCCACCCCTAACACGAAAAACCACTCTAAATACATATCAGGGACAAATTGTAAATCTATCCATATCATAATTATGGGCTTATTTAAGGCTCCTTTAGTGCCCTATTGCCGAATTTAATGCTCCACTATTTTCTTTAAAAAACCCGGGGGTTACGCTAGCTTAACGTTATGCTGACGGAACCCCATGTGAAATAAACGTTTAATCGAGTTCTAGCCTATCACATAATTAAGGGCTCATTTAAGGCTCTCTAAAACCACCAAAACATTTTTTCTAAAAGCCACCCGTAACACTCAAAAACCACCCTGAATAAAAATTATGGACAATTTGAAAATTTGTCCATATCATCATTAAGGGCTCATTTATAACGTTAATCTAACATGACCACCGTTTTTTTTTTTTTAAAGAGCATTTAAATTAGCAATAGGGTATTAAATTAGCCCTAACTGAGCCGTAAATTCCTTATTGGTTTTTAGTTCATTTTTGAAATGTGGTCCTGCCAGCTTAACGGACCTGTTATACAAAGATGCGTTATGTCCTTTACGACAGCTTAACATACCTCACCTAATACATTGGGTAAAGAGTGATTTCCTTCTACAACATAATTAAATGCTTATTTGCGGCTCTCCTAAACTACTCGTAGAAAAAAAAAACTGTATTATCTGATATTTTGAGCCGACACTTCTTTCATTCCTTATATTCGGTGCCGTTCTTTTTATAAATAATATTTTGTTTAACTATTTTGATTAATACTATAAGCAAATGATATCGTCCATGTACCAAGGCACCCTTTTTCCAGACTAGCGCCAGGGTAGCACAAAGCATTCGACAACAGATCTTAATTAATTTCCTCTAAGTTTCGATTCCGTAAGGAGTGACCGATGGAAGTTAACGGGTTATGGTTAAAATTCTTAATATGTTATGAAAAAAAACTGTAAATTCTAAAATAGACTATTAAATTGTTGCGCGTAAAGTTCGCGGTAAAATTCTATTATTTCTTGAAATCAGTGAAAATGCGTTCTGTGCCTGGAATAAAACCGAAAATTTCGGAAGTCTCGTCATATCGAGCATCCAGAAAGTGAAAGACAAATTTTTAAATTGTCCATAAATTGTATTCAAGTTGGTTTTTGAGTGTTAGGGGTGGCTTTTAGAAAAAAAGGTTTTTGTGTTTTTGGAGAGCCTTAAATGAGCCCTTAATTATGTGATAGTCTAGAGAACTCGATGGAACGTTTATTTCACATGGGGTTCCGTCAGCTTAACATTAAGCTAGCGTAACCCCCGTTTTTTTAAATAGTGGAGCATTAAATTTGGCAGTAGGTCATTAAATGAGCCTTAAATGAGTCCTTAATTATGAAATAGGTTTTAACTCGATTCAAACATGTGGTTGCATCAGCTTAACATACCTATTCTATCGTACTCAGGCTGTTTACACAGTCCCTTAGCCCTGATGCAAAAGAAAGGAATACAGTTGCCTGGATTATCGTAAAGTCTTTTGTATTTTTTCAAGAAGAAAATAATTTTTGAAACATTGAAGTGCAACTTTTTGTTCATTAAAAATACATGCAAAACTGTCAGAAGCCAAAAATGTGAAATTTGCTTCAAGAATCATCTCTGTACGTTCCTTATTGTCGAAGATGACACCTCCCTACGTTTTTGTTAACAACTTATTAAAACATAATTACTTTTGCATCTAATTCTCACCATTCTGCAGAGAAAGGATCAACAAAACCATATATTTTTCAGAATTTATTTTCAGTGACTTAGAGCCATTCAAAGTTGAGTACTCCAATGTGATCATATGATCATGGTACTTTTTTACCTCTCATTCGCCAGGAAATATTCACTACTCACCTGAAAATTTCGAAACTCTGTATCAGTATTGCCAAAATCTTTACTTGCAACACACATATTCTCTCATATTTTTAGAATTTTTTCTGCTGAGATATTCATGAAAATCTGTACAAAAATCGAGGTGCCTATATTTTTTGGAAAGATAGTAGCTCCCACAATGCAAGTAGCACAGCATCAAAGATATCTCGTACGCCACAATCTAACTTACACACAATTAAAACTAATAAACTCGCTGCCAACAATAATTAAAAGCAGCCCCCAAACCGCCAATTATAAAATCTAAAACTGGTATAGCACAAGGCTAAATTTCCCCAACTAATATCATTGTGAGCGAAGCTAACAACCTCTACAAAATTCTGCATAAATTATTGAAAGAATCCACCCAATATAAACCCATAGATTACAACATTGTCCCATATGTATATTCAGTTCGCGTGTATTATATTCAAGACAATCGTAAAACTTATCCCTACCCTAGAGCATCAACGCTTCTTATATTATGATTACAAAAGCATTAACTTGCCTCCCATCAAGCTCTTCATTAGAAAAATCCTCACAGTGTACCCTGAAAATTTACTTCTTTCTGAACTAAAAGAGGAAGGGTTCACAGCTACGTTAAATGCTCGTATGAGAACCCGACAAACTAAGAGAGCTTTACGAATGCTCCTGGTAACGGTCCCGAATACACCTCAAGCAAAGTTGTTTCTAAATATCCAGTCTATTGCTTATATAAAAATTAAAGCAGAGTCCTACGTTAAGGGGGTAGTATGGTAAAAACTATTTTTTTTTCAATAATTTTCGTTGACATCCGGTGGAGATATGGGCGACCAGAAGACGCCATCTTTAAAAGTGGTACCCATGATTTCTCCATTGTGGATCATCTGAAACATACGAAACAAATTTTATTTTGAACTACATATTAATGGCTATTTAATGACACACGACTGAAAAAATTCATTGATAAATGAATAAATAGTGCAACTTTCAATTATTTCCCTTTTTTCGCCTGATTTTTGTTACTACTTGTATCATAATATTGTTAAATACCAATGGACAATAATGAACAAGGGTCATTAAATAGCCAAGACTTTTCTGAGCATTTCTAAAAAAAAAAATTAGGCAAATCGGCCGAGTAGATTGGCCGGAATCGTGGGTGCTAGTTTAAAAAACACTGTTTAGAGAAAAACCGCGTTTAAAGATCTTGCAAAAATTATTAATATCATCATCATAGGAATGATAATCATAATCATATTTTCATAACCTGAATATTGTATTTTATGTTTTTTGAGTCGCTGATCACGAATTTGCTATCAAATTTATGAAATTAAATTATTTAAACAATTTTTATAAATAAATTATCTTGAGTAATAAAACATTTTTCAAGTTTCATATGTTTTCCATAGTTTTCGAGGTCACTGATTACAAATGTAGAACCATTTTAAAATTTGTTATTTGTTTAAACAATTTTTTTGACGAAATGTTGCAAATGGTACATATGATTTCCATGGTAAAAGGAGTCAAGAATGACAAATTTGGCATTAAATTCAGAAAAATAATTTTTTTTACATTTTGAACCAAAATATTACTACCTAACATTGCCTTAACGTATTTGTAATAGTTTAAAGAAGTTTGGGATGAACAAAAAAATTCTTTTGATCAAGTAAAACGAAGAAAAATTATCTTACCCTTAATCAGCGATGCCTAGACAATACAATCCTCCCTCTTCATCTTCGTAGAGATCGTTTGCACGCGTTGTAAATTTGTTGTAAAAAAAAATCGGCACAAGTATAAGAGCACGAACAGTGACAAAATTTTACTTTTCACTTGAAAACACGTTTTTCATCGACACTATAAACGAAAGTCAATTCGACGCGCCAGCTATTCGGTTTGAGCACTCGAGACCTTGCGGCGAATCTCATTTTTAATCACTTTCCAATACCATCTGAGGTAGAGGAAGGTTTCTACATTATTCTTGAGAGTTTAAAGTAACCAAAACTGCACAAAAAAAATATCTATTTCTTGAAAAATGTTTACCACACTACCCCCTTAAATCTAAAGATATGTCATAGTGCTAAAGATATGACATGTGCCACGCCGATCCACGTGGATTGAAGTATGGGGACTCGCAGCAGTCTTAAATGCAAAAAATATTGTGAATTACCGGCCAATTGCGCTAACTGTGGTGGAGACCACAACGGGAATTATGAGGTTGTTCTGCATTTAAAAACCTCCAGAAAAACTAAAAAAAATGTATCAAAAAATCACAACTCGCATATAGAAACTGCTTCAGCTAAACCAAATGCACAGATTACACCAAACGAAAATTTGATACACGTCTATACACCAGTTCCCAGTGACCTGCTATCACAAAAACTAACGCGCTACAGCACTGGCATCGCCTCTAAATCACAAACATGTGCGGGCAAGCCTCAAAATGCACATCCATCTAAAATACCAAAACCAACTAATATTAGAGTTAAGGCACCAATTGCCTTGACAATCTGCGTCCCACGTAATAAAATCATTCTAGTAATTGCACCCAATAAAAGCGCACGTTCTCAAGATCTTAAAATAAATCTAGTAAACCTCTTAAAAAGAGCTACACTTTTAACTACCGACATAATGGGGGAAAAATTAACATTAGCGAAGCTATTAATTCAACCGCCGAAATCACAAGTAATATACTTTCACTTGCTACCGAAAATAGCCAACTTCAATAATAACACGCTGAAAATAATTTTTTGAAATGCTCAAGGCATGCTCAAAAACAGACTTGCTCCGTGAAGCTCTACTACTCCCTCTCAAAAATGTACAAAAAATTATTACAGAAAAATAATTAAACTTACACCCTCGGTAATTACAGCCGGGGACCTAAATGCTAAACACTTAGCTTGGAATAGCAAAACAAATAACAAAACCAGAAAACAATTGTCTCAAGTCATATAAAACCAGTGTCTGTGTCTCCGCACCAGTCTCGCATAAGTTTCTCCTCCACAGCACCAGACACAAATCTAAACTTATTTAATTCACAATCACCAAAAATAACTTCTACGACCGAGACACATTTACCATTGATAAATAAGACCCAGATCATTGATCAGTTTATCGAAGCCTTTCCACCATATATGAAAAAGCCCCCAGACTACCATTAACAAATACGATCTATCTCTCAGCCCATAAGCTATGCCAAACACAGCTCCGTTCAGCTGGCACCTCCACAACGGAAAATCAATATTTTTTATATCCCATAATTTCAGGCTAATTATGGGCTTATTTTGGACAGTAATGCTTCCCCAAAGAAACATTTTTTGCTACATTTCGTTTGTTTTTTGTGATTTTGAAAATGCTATAACTCTGATAATTTTCATTTTATGGAAACAAGTTATACAGTTAAACTGCTTGTTTTTCTGAATGCTATGGATAGCCGTAAATAGAATTTTCGAATTTTGAAAAAAGTTATCTCAAAAATTTTGAAAATGTGCTCATCGTGTTTAGATAATACCAAATCGTCTTTTATTGAAGCCATCTTTCGTACATTTTACTTCGTTAACTCAGACTGAAAAGTGGTACGTACTAGCGAGCTAAAATAATGCACAGGTAGTATTGCTTTAGCTGCTTGCAACTTCAAGCTTTAAAAAAACATAAAACATTTGAAAAGGGAAAAATGTGATATTCACTTCGGCCCTGTTTCGATTCAAAAAAGTTGTACTAAAACGCCGTTTGGTGGCATCAAAAAAATGTGGCATTAGAACAAAGCCACCCGACAGTATCTTTTTGGAGGACTGTTTCAAACCTGAAACAAGCCTTGAAATGACACTTTTTTTTACAGTGTGAAATTTAGTGATTGTGAATTCTCTTTTTTTAGAGCTTCTTCTGCTTTAATAAACGCATTTTCATCACGTGCAACGTGAGAAAAGAAGGTTAAAACCCAATTTTAATCAAAAAATTATTTTTTTTATTTGTAATGTTATTTTTCACGATTAAAACAAAAGTTACACAATCCTTCCATGAAATGACCAACAACAGGTTTGTAGCTCTTTTATGCGTAAACAACTTTTGTCTTTTTATTTTTTTCGTAGCTTGTGTCGTTTCTCTAGAAAAATATTATTTTTTATGTTTAATGTTATTTTTACGAATAAAACAAAAACTATGCGTCCTATCAAAATCCGCAACATGGAATTATTGATTTATGATTACTTTTGGTGCAATCTAAATCTGGATTTTCGATTTTTCAAAGAAGTTCAAAAAGTTATTATACTTGTTACAATAATCTTTCACAGCTTTTAAAAAACAACGCGTTCCTTACCTCGACTTTTTTATATCGTGCGTTGCTTGACTTAAATTATTATTTTTTTGCAAATACTATAACTCTGATCATTTTCTTTTATCAAAAAAAAACTTATAAGGATACAGTGTTTGACTTTCCGAGTACTATAAATAGCCGAAAATAGAATTTTTGAATCTAAAGAGAAATGAATGAAATTTGTTCCATTTTCAACACGCTTGATGTGGTAAAAGATATTAATCGATTATAAACTAAATATTTAACAGTATTAAGCTCATTAAGAGCTAACAATTTTGTTGTTATTAAAAACTGAGCACACGAAATTTAACGTTTTTCGGCCCACCCTATTGTTTATTTTACACACTAAAATTTGCACACGGAAAAAAATATTTCTGGATCAAATTACATTTCTTTGATTCAAAAAAATGGTCGTACTAAATACGTCCAATCATGTATTCCTTCAATCCAAAGAAATCATTTGCTTGTATGAAAAAAATAGACTATTGAAGCAAATAAATAATTACTTCAGCCTGTGATATATCATTTGAGCGAATGGACGATGTCTTTAACAGAATAAAATTAGAGATTTAAAATTGAAATTATTGTCAATCGGATAAAACTAAAGTTTTTTTAAATTAAAACATTTGATTTCTTGTTTAAAAGAAGTGCGTCTTAACTTTAATAAATATTTCCTGGGAGAGAAAAAAATATTTCTTGGAATCAAAGAAATATTAATTGAAGACAAAAATACACATTTTAAACCAAGTGAATGGCTCATTGTTCCAAATCAATATGCCGTGAGTGGGAAGGAATACTTCTTTAAAATGAGGAAATGTGAATAATTGAAAGAAATATATTTTAAAGTCAATCGAATATTTTATAGGCTCAAAAAACTATTTCCCCGAATAAAAATTTTCAATATTTGAAACAAAGAAATATCTCATGTATTCAAACAAATATTTCTTTGGCCTGAACCATGCGCGAGTACAATAAAGTGGTTCGTACTTCAATTGTAGTACATATTCTCTCCATGAACAACTAGATTCTTTCAGCTTACATTATACATATTATTATTATACCTATTTTTAATTTAATCAAATCACGTAAGTTAAGATCTTGATAAATCTGAAACACAAAAATTCGATGAAAAATCCACCTACATCAGGAAGCGAATTTAGGTCCATCCAGTGGGAAGTCTACAGCCATGATCATGAGCCTACCGTCACTCGATAACCTAAAGGCGGACAGCCGTATTTCCCTCTCCATAAATGTCAAATAAATATTTGTTTAAATAAAAAACAAAGGATACTGAACCTAACAACATATCACTTTAATCTAAAGAAGTATTCAATTAAACTTCATTGAAATAAATGTTTATTTGTTATGAATAA
>JAAAKG020148205.1:0-10300 GCA_010014905.2 Druon quercuslanigerum
TATATATATTTAAATTTATTTTTCAATGTCTGACCATATTCAATTAATAATTGAAACTGCTAAATTGATGGTATTTAAAAAAAGCAATAACACGTTAATCAAATATGGACAAAACTCTTCTAGAAATCCGAAATCAAATTTTTTAAATAATCAAAATTAAAAATAAGCTCTAGTAATAAACCAATACAAAAAGGCGTTTCGCAGTATATAAGGATTTTGATTAAGTCGCTAAAATTTGCCCCGTCTTCACATATCCGATCTTATATTTGTCTATAATATAGTCTCGTTCCCCTCATAAACTCATCTCCCCTACTTTCGCTGCTGTAACCACCTATTTGTCTCCTCTTATCTCCTTACCTACCTTCCTTCTCTCCACTGCCCTCACTACTATTTTCCTCATAAATCCTCTCCTATATTTATTTCCTCCAACTTTCCCTTTTCACTTATTTACAAATTCTCATCCCTAATACCTACTTCCCCATACTACTTCACTTGCTACCCCCTTATCATCGTTCCATGTCCTACTAACCCTCCCAACACTTTCCCACGTTAAACTCCCCTAACCCTTTTCGGGGAAAAACAGCTCAAATCAGAAAACTACTCTTCACTCGTATGTAACCAGCCAGTAACAGGCATATTTTTTAAAATGATGCTTAGAAAAAGGCTTCATGAAATAACAGATCACTCTTCTGTGACCAGTTAATAATGCTCAAATTTTTGAAAGGAGCCCTTAACAGGGCGTTCGAGATATGGAAGATCACTCTTCTGTGACCAGTCACCAATACTCGTGTTTTGTAAAGAATTTCTTGGAATTGGGCTTTGAGTTCTGTCAAATTACGCTTCGAAGACCATTCACTAACACTTATATTTTTTTTAAGGAGAACTTGGAATTCTGTAAATTCTGTAACGAGTAACTAACACATATATTTTTTTAAGGAAAAGTTGGAAAAGTGGTTCGAGATGGGAAAGATGACTCTCTTGTAACCAGACACTAACACGCATATTTTTTAAAGGAAAATTTGAAAAAGGGGTTCGAGATGGGACAGATCACTTTGCTCTGACAGGTCATTAACAATCGCATTTTCTAAAAGAAGCCTTCAATAAGGAGTTCGAGATGTGACAGATAAATCTCCTGGGACCTGTCACTAACACTCGTATTTTTTAAAGATAGATTTAGAATAGGAGATCGATATGTGACAGATCACGCTTCTGTGACCTGCCATTAATATTTGTATTTTCCAAAGGAAAACATGAAAAAGAGGTTCGAGGTTTGACTGATTACTCTTCTGTAACCAGTCATTAACAATCGCGTTTTTTAAAGGGAGACTTGGAAGGGAATTTCGAGATGTGATAGATCACTCCTCAGTGACTAGTCACTAACACTCGTATTTTTTAAAGAGAGGCTTAGAAAGGAGTTTTAAGATGTGCTGGATCAATCCTCTGTAACAAGTCGCTAACGCTCGTATTTGTTTAAATAAATGCTTGACAAGGGGTTCGAGATGTAACAGATCACTCTTGTGTGACCAGTAATTAATACTTCTATTTTTTAAAGGTGCACTTGGAAAAGCGGTCCAAGTTGTGACAAATTACTATTTCATGACAATTCACTATACTCGTTTTTTTTTTTCTAAACCGAGACTTGAAAAGGAGTTTCAAGCTGTGATAGATCACTCTTCTGTGACTAGTCACTAAAACTCGTATTTTTTAACAGAGGTTTCGAAAAGGGTTTCAAGATGTGGCAGATCACTTCTCTGCGACCTTCCATTAATACTTGTATTTTTCAAAGGCAAACTTGGAAAAAATAGGTCCAAGTTATGACAAATTGTGCTTCTGTGACCAGTACTAACACACGTAGTTTTTAAAGGAAAACTTTTAAAATGGGTTTGAGGTTTAACCGATCACTCTTCTGTAACCATTCATTAACAATCGTATTTCTTAAAGTGATACATAACAAGGAATTTCGAGATATGTCACATATCACTCTTCTGTGACCAGTTATAAATATTTTTATTTTTTAAAGATACACTTGGAAAAGGGGTTCGATTTGTGACAAATTGCACTTCTGTGATCAGTCACTAACACAAGTATCTTTTAAAGAAAAACTTGAAAAAGAAGTTCGAGATTTTATATATCACTCTTCTATGATTAGGTACTAACACTAGTATTTTTTAAAGATAGACTTTGAATGGAAGATCGCAATGTGACGGATCAAGCTTGTGTGACCTGCCATTAATACTTGTATCTTTCAAAGGAAAACTTGGAAAAGGGGTTCGAGGTTTGACCGATTACTCTTCTGTAACCAGTCATTAACAATCGAATTTTTTAAAGGGAGACTTGGAAGGGAATTTCGAGATGAGATAGACCTCTCCTCTGTGACTAGTCACTAACACTCGTATTTTTTAAAAAAAGGCTTGGAAAGGAGTTTCAAGATGTGATAGATCACTCCTCTGTAACGAGGTGTGACGGATCACGCTTCTGCGAGCAGCTATTAATATTTGTATTTTTTAGAGGTACACTTGGAATAGGGGTCCAAGTTGTAACAAATTGTGCTTTTGTGACCAGTCACTAACATACATATTTTTTAAAGGAAAACATGCAAAAGGCATACGAGGTTTCACCGATCACTCTTGCTTAATCACTCATTAACAATCGCATTTTTTAAAGCCAGACTTATAAAGGAATTTAAAGATGTGGTAGGTCACTCTTTTGTGTCTACTCACTAACAGTCGTATTTTTCAAAGAGAGGTTCGGAAAAGGGGTTCGAGAAGGAACAGATGACTCTCCTGCAACAAGTCACTAACACGAATATTTTTTGAAGGAAAATTTGGAAAAGGGGTTCAAGTTGGGATAGATGACTCTTCTGTAAGCAGTCTCTTCTCGGACTGGTCACTAACACATGTATTATTTAAAGAAAGGCTTGGTAAAGGGTTCGAGATGCTTTTGCGATCAGTCACTAACACGCATATTTTTTAAAGTGTGACTTGACAAGGGCTTCGAGTTGGGACAGATCACTCTTCTGTAACCAAATACGGGACTACAGAATTAAAATACAGCGAAACACGCATTATTATAGAATTAAAATAAGACAAAAAATGCTATATACTATAAATCTCCACAGATTATACGCAAGTTTATTAAGTTTTTCTAAGGGAATCGACACTGGGTATAGCAAGTGTGTGCTACAAATTAGTAGAGGCTCTTAGAAACAATTATTGAGTGCCACTTGTGGGCATTGTTAATTTTCTAGCAAGTATATATTAGAAATGATTGGCTAATCAGCATAGTTACTAACATTCCTACGGGGCGTAACTTATTATCATTACTGTCGAGTGTGACTACTGGCTGTCTGGAATAGTTTCTAAAAAATTTGCTAGGAGAATAATTATTGTGTGTGGTATTATATTGTAACGCCACTATTTTTTCATGGTAGAATTTTGTGGTCGTCTTAGTCGCGCACAACCTGCCCTTTCATAAATAACTAATTCTTTAAAACTAACCACTTTAAGCCGAGCGCCAGTCCTTTCTCGGGACAGATTCAAGACCAACGCTCTACACTTCAAAAAGCAAGATAACCGAATATGTTTACGAAAGCACAAAATAACTAAAACGTGACCCTTCATAGGTCAGGAATATGGAATTCCTAATTTCAAGCCCCACAATTCCTAATCTCTAAAATTTTTCAATTAGAGCCACGGGCTGTAATCGATAAGAGAGATACGAGTGATGTAAGTAAGAAAAAAAAGAACTATAAAATAAACAAAAATAAATAAATGGAATAAAAATATCGGGCAGCAACTGTCACTTGAGCTAAATACTTAGCTCAGCATCTATACATGAGTGAGTAATGGTAGAGGGGTCGGGATTCAATGAATTGGCAAAATTCGATCTCAAATTGATAATTAAAAATAATTCATTATAATTATTTTCCAAGGACTTAGGTGTACATTCACAATAACATGAACCGTGGCTTCGATAAAAATTCTATCATACTCCAGTTTCTATAATCCTTATATTACGCCAATTTGAAAGCGATAACTACTTCACAAGGAAAATTAACAATCAAAATTACAATACTAATTGGAAGGAATTAGGGAGAAGCTCGAGTGAAATATAATTCCAAAGGGAGAAGACTTACGTAAGCGAAAAGGACGAAATAATCTCCGTCGGTACAATTTTAAAAGAACATCGGAAAACTGATAGCACAATGAAATTTCAAGATATAAGCGATGAGCTATTTCGTAGTTTCTACTATCGATAGGGGAAAAAGGGAAACGATCTCTGCTAATACAATTTTACAGGAATACATTGGGAAACTGAGAAAACTTTGAAATATTCTAAAATATCAAACAAAGCCATCTTAAAGCTTAAATTAACGATAGGGGAAATAATCTCTGCTAATACAATTTTACTGGAATACATTGTGAAACTGAGAAAAGATTGAAATATCCTAAAATATAAAACAAAACCGCTTTAAAGTTTAAATTAGCGATAGAGGAAAGGGGGACATGATCTCTGCTAATACACTTTTACAGGGATACATTAGGAAACTGAGAAAATGTTTCTGGGTAAAATTCAAGTAAAAGAAAAAGGCACATGATTTTCGACTCGGCACTGCGTTGGGAATAATTCACAGGCTCATTTTATTTAAAACACAAAGCACAATCATAAAATAATGAGTATAATTTGGCCAAGGAGTAAAATTATTTTAAAGAAAATCAATGTAATGAATATATTAATAATTGATTTCTTGGCCCAACCATAAACGAAAGGATGAAGAACCTACCTTAACACACTAGTTAATTCGTGGGTCGTCGAGGAGCACGTGGTTCACACCTTGAGTTCACAAACTAGACTAAAATTTTTGAATCTACTTACGCTAACGCGATGAACAGTTCTTGATGAGAGAAAAATAAGTGTCCTGCGCAGAGGACTAATTTTAATTGCTACGGTCAAGAGAGAGATCCTCATGTAGGCTCGTTTCCGATTGGTCTGCCCTATCGCCTTTTCTTCTCTTCGTTGTATCTTCCTTTGCCCCGCTAAATGAAGACATCAAGCAAAATTCTTTCCGTATTCTCGAAAAGCGGGAAAAGCGGTCCTTGAAAGTCGAGGCTAGCGGGGTGGCCGAAAACACTCCTGTGCGAGAATTGGAGAACGGAAGTCCATGTTCAGAACGGCAGATGTTATTTTGGACTCCATGACTCCCAGCCAGAAATAAAATAAAATATACAAGGTGGTGCAATTACCTAATTTTATCCGTAATTAAGCTGGTAATCGCCTTGGTCCATTTTCACCAGAGACATGTCATGGTTCTCAGACGACCAAAGAGAGAGTAGATACGATAATCCAGGAGGTAAAGCAAGAAGAAGAATACGCTGAAGGTCACAAGACAGAACAAGCCTTGCTAAGTTAGAGGTGACGAGAGACCCTAGTCGTTGACGCAATGTGAGGTCGTGGAGACCTTCAAGATTCACCACTCAAGACCGCGACATTCGAAAGCTCTCATAGCGATTTTTAGCCACAAAAAATAAAAAACAAAAAAAAGGAAAAATAGACAAATAAATCTTAAATAAACACATAACAATAAGGAGTGCCGAATTTACTATCGATGCAAAACAAGCGTATTTTTCTAGATTTTCAGCTAACTTTATTTTTGTGATGCTCGGAAAATCCGCAACATCACAATATATTTATTGATGAGTTTGGATAGCTCTAATCTGCAGCGAATGTATTTTAGAGTATTTTTAAGTGTCTGGGCAATGATAGTAGTTAGTCAGTATTTTTAGTAAGTGTGAAATATATAAATTTTCTAAGAAATGTGTTACTAGTGAGTGTGGTTTAACTGCGTTATTGTAAGTGGATCTAAATTGTTGAGTACCTCATTCACGTAGTTTAAATAAGTTTTAAGTAGACTCTGCAAATATAAATAGTAGTTTCCTCTTACCGAAATGACTAAAGGGCGTGAGTAGTGAGCATCATCACTACATTTGACTAACGGATGTGATAAGAGAATGCAGTCAGTGTATGTAAGCTGTGGGTGTGAGCATTAAATGTTATTAGTGCATGTATGCAGTGTGGTCAGCCGTATTTTCAAATAGTGGTCATGATTCGTTGGCGTGAGTGGTTAGTGTTACTAGTGTGCCGGACTATTGGATTTAGTAGTAGAAGTGAGTAGTAAAATAAGTAGTGAGTGCTTGCAGTGAGTCTCACCAGAATTTAGGGCTAGTAAATTAATTAGTGATCGTCAATAGTGATTGTAGCTGGTGGGCAGGGCATGCAAATTCAACAGTAGGCGTGAGCAGTGAAATATTTGTTTAACGTGAGTGGAAATTATAACTAGTAACGGGTCTATTAAATTGAGTTTTGCGCGTTATTAGTATTTTTACTATTATCTGGAACTTCTGAATTAAGGAGTAAACATTAATAGTGAATCTACCTGTTTGGTAGGGCTATTATTGTAAGTAGTTGGGAACTAAAGGGTGGGGCTTAGGGTTAGTATTGCTTGTATGCTAGCAGCGGGGCTATTATATTTAATATCAGGCGAGATTACTAATTCAGATAGTGAATGCACGTAGGAAATTTGACTAGTGGATAAGGCTAGTGCATTTAGAAGTAGGCGTGGATAGTGAAACAACAAATAAAGAAGTATTAGTCTAGAGTAGTGAGTGTGAATAGTAGAAAGGGCTAGTGAATTTAGTAGTGGATTTGAATGATGAGTGTATTTTGTGGACGTGGCTGGTGGATTCAATAGTGGGCGTGAACAGTAAGTCGTTAGGCTGTGTTAGTTTATTGAAGAGTGGGCGTAAGTAGTGAATTAAGTAGTAAGCGTGAATAATGCGTGTTACTTGTTTGTGATGCTATTAGGACTGGCTAGCGGATTTAGTAGTGAAAATGAAATGTAAAATCAGCACTATTCATCAGCAGTGAGTGTAACTAGTGAGTATAGCTAGTGAGTTAAGTACAAGGCGTAAGTAATTAGTTTAGCCGTTGGACAGGGCTGGTGGGTTTAACAGTAGGCGCGAGTAATAATATAATTATTTGCCAAGATTTTTCGTGACTGATATTAGTAGGCGGGATTTGTGGTTCAATTAGTGGGCGTGAATAGTGACTCTCAATAATTGTCGGAGCTAGTAGATTAAGTAGTGGACGCGAGTAGTTTTTGTGAGTATTTGACGGGGGTATAGGATTAAGTAGTGCCCCTAAGCACTAAGAATAAGCGTTGTACAAGACTACGTGATTGAGTAGCAGGCGTTGCTACTTAAAATAATGACAGTAGACGGGGTTAATGGATTGAGTAGTAGGGGTTATTAGTTTTTTTTTCTTATTAGTTTTTTTTATTAGCTTGGAAAAATTGTTCGCTGCTTCATAGGCTACGCGTATTAACGCCCTCAATATGAAGCTTACCGAGCCAAAAAGATCCGGACGCCCGCTCGGGGAAGCACCTCAGCCATTTCAATGCATAAACAAGTACACGAAAATGTTAACACCGAGGTCCTTTTGGAGGTTGGTGCTTCTAGTAAATAAGCATTGTGCAAGACTACGAGATTGAGTAGCAGGCGTGGCTACTTGATATAATGATAGTGGGCGGGGTTAATAGATTAAGTAGTGGGCGTTATTAGTGATTTCTACTAGTGCTTGAGACATGTGGATTGAGTAGGAGACGTGAGAAGTAGAGTGAGTGGTGGACTTAAGTAGTAAATTGAACAGGTAGGCAAGTCTAGTAGATTTAATAGTTATAGTTCACGTAAATAGTGGATTAATTGCTCTATAGTAGTGAGTTTAACTAGTGGGCGAGCCTCTTTGATTGAGTAGTGGGCGTGGATAGTGAGTGTACATACTAGGCGGGGCTAGAGAACGGAGTAATTGGCTTGACCAGTAGAAATATTTAGTGACCGAGTCTATTAAATTGAGTAGTGGGGGTAACTAGTGAGCGTAAATAGTAAGCGTACTTGACGGGTACAGAAATTCCGACATTAATTGCAGGACCCCATTTCATTTTCATTTCAAAATTTAAAAAGTCGGCAAATCAAGGTTTGACGTGGATCCATTAATTTTCTCGGCAGTATTATTTTTAATGTGTGGTCCTAGATAGAATGTTTGCTGTTCGAAATTCCGTAGCGTTTGAATCCACGTTTATTTGTCCGAATTTTGACATCGATGAGTCCAAGTGATGGATGGGCACCAAATCCATCATAGTTTTGAACACACTTTCCTTGATAGCGGGAACATAAATCAGCAGTTACTATACTTGGAGTCCATCAAGAAAGTATTAAGGGTAAAAAAAAACTTCCGATCTTTCCGCTACTCTCTTTCTCTCACAATCCATCTCCGGTTTCTCAACTCTCTATTCCTTCGAAATAAGGGACGCATGACGTGGAGAAAGGTTTTATTTGAATACGAATGCAAAATCAATTTCCGCGGTTCAGAAAAATCGATTTAAACTTCAAATTTAAATTACAAACAGGTTATTGTTTTCAGGTAGAAGAATAAATTAAAGCTGCTAAATTTATATTCCGATATGTTAAAGCTTTCCAAGAATAATTTTATACATTTTTGTTGAACCAGAGCTTTTTACAAAATGTGTAACAAAATAGTTGGATTTTTAATAAAATAATTAAATTTTCAACAAAATAGTATAAAATTTTAAAAAGCAAATTTAAATTGTAAGCAACAAGTTAAATCTCACATTTAAAAATATTAATCTCCATTAAAAAATGAGGTCTAGTTTAAAAATGTAATATTTGACATTCTAAACATACAAAGGTTTTAGTTTTTAATAAAAAATATGCTTAAACTAAAAAGAAGGATTCTTAACGAAAAACTTAATAGGTAATATTTTTACCAACAAAATTAGAATTTAACGAAAATAGTTGTACTTATAAAAAAAATCTAAGAAAAGAGGTCTGTTTTCAACAAAAAAAGATTTTTCCTTCAACAAAAACTTCATCCTTAAAGAAAAATAATTTCAACAAAACGTTTTTAACCATAATGTTCATTTTTAATAAAAAAGTTGAATTTTCTTTCAAAGTAAGAGAATTTTCAACCAAAAATTAGAATTTTGCAGCTGAAAAGACGAACTTTATAAAAAAATGTAATTCAATTTTTAACAAAAGAGATAGGCTTTCAGCTACTAAAATAGATTAACTTTCAATCAAATATTTGAATTTTATACTAAAAAAGACAAATTTTCAACTAACAATAAAATAGTTTAATTTTTAGTTAAAAATACTAATTTCCAAAGAAAAAAATTCAAAAAGGCTGTTAAATTTTCAACTAAAAATATAATATAATATTTTCAAATTGAAAAAAAGTTGTTAACGAAAAATAGTTGGATTTTCTTCTTGCGTTTTTTTGAATTCGTCCAAATGTGAGCCAAAATCAAGAAAAAGCAGAAAAAGGAAAAATTTCTAAAAAACACAGGAAAAAAGACTTATTCTTTCAAGAGGGGGAAAAGGCGAAAATATGGGAAAGAGCGTCAAGTCTGTATGAAAATAAAATCACTCTGAATCACATAACTTGTTCAGCCAGATTTTTAATCGAAGCTTTCGGATTCGCCTGAAAATTTCTTCAGAGGAGTAGAAATTTGCAGATAACCAAACATCTTAAATAAGTTTGAATGTAGTCATTCGATTGACATAAAAAAAAGGAATTTTGCTGTCCGCAGATGCTCGAAGAATGAATTTTTTTGCTTAATTTCTTTTTAAATAAATCATAAAGGAATTTTTTCGTCAACAAATTCCACAATAATGCATTTGTATATAACAATTATTTTTTCAAAATTATAAAACTGATCAATAAATTACGGATTTTTTCTGAAATTATAATGAAGTTCCCAATCAAAAAAGTTTGATCAAAAAGGCTCTTCCTTTTTAGAAATGCCTTATGAATGGTTTTCTTTATTAACTTTGAATTAAAAATTCATAAAATTTGTCCACTATTTATGAATTTTTCTGGAATTGTCATGATGTTTCCAACTAAAAAGACTGGTATTGAAAAAACGAGTTTTTCTGCCACCAAAAGCCATAATAATAATGCATTTGTTTATTGAATTTGTTTAAAAAAAATCATAAGATTACTTAACAAATTATAAAATTTCCTTAAGTTAGCATAAAGTTCTTACTTTTAAAAAAATGGCATCAAAAAACACGATTTCTTTTGTCGCAAAATTGCTGTTTATTACATTTGTTTAATAAATTTGTTTATAATATCAACAATAATAATGTCAAGAAGAGAATTTCATCATCATATTCTTCTTGTTTATTACATAATATTAGAGCATCTTTAACTAATGTTACTCCATGAA
>JAAAKG020148206.1:0-10300 GCA_010014905.2 Druon quercuslanigerum
CTTTAGTTATGAATAATTGTCATTTGGTACTATTTGTTTGTTTCATAAACAAATTTTATAAACAAGTGTATATTCTGTCCATTTATAGACCTGAAGTAAATTTTTTTTTGTCACCTTAAAATTCTATTAGTAGTAATGCTTAGCAATGAGGTTTTGTCATTCGATATTATTTGTTTATTTTATAAATAAATGCATAGTTTGGCCATTCATAAACAATTCGGTACCTAATTCTATTAGTACATCACAAAGCATTTTCAGTGATATCATTTAAAGACAATAATAAAAGAAAGATTACTTTCTATCTACGAATGGCTAAGACATGAATTTTTATAAAGTAAACAAATAATATATAGTGAATATCAAAACCTCATTACTAACTACCACTACTAATATAATTTTAAGGCAATGAGAAAGAGAAAAATGTACTTTGCGTCAATAAATGGTCAAACTATGCATTTATTTATAAAATTTATCTCTAATATAAACAAATAATATCAAACAAGAAGTCTTCACCACTAAACATTATCACTTATAGACTTGGAAGTCAATCAGAAAGAAAAACGAATATACTTTCTGTGTAAAATCCATTACTTATATAAATTTGAAGGCATTATGAATCAAAAACAATTACTTTCTGCCAATTATTTCAGAAACTATGCATTGTTTTTTAGAATTGTTTTGTAAAATAAACAAATAATAACGAACGATAAGTTTTCATCACTAAAAATCAGCACTAGTATAATCTAAAGACGATTAGAAAGAAGAGCGTTTAATTTCTGTCTATATGCATACAAACTATGCATTCGTTTATAAAATTTGTTTGCAAAATTTTTTTATAAAATTGACAAATAATATCGACGGGAAATTCTTCGTCACTTGCGATAACTACTCATTTAATTCGAAAAAGATTAGAAAGAAAACCGATTACTTTCTATAAATGACCAAACTGTACATTTCTTTATCTAAAATTTGTTTATGAAATAAACAAATAATATGGAATGACAATTATTTATAGCTAAACTCCATTACTTATATAATTTTCAGGCGTTAGGGATAAAATACAATTACTTTCCGCCAATAACTTGCTACACTATGCATTTGTGTATAGAATTTGTTTGTAAAATAAACAAATAATATCGAATGACAAGTGTGCATCACTAAAAATCACAACTAATATAACTTGAAGAGCATTAGAAACAAAAAAGACTACTTTCAGCCTATAAATTGCCAAGCTATGCATTTGTTTATAAAATTTGTTTATAAAATTAGTTTATAAAATCAACAAATAATATCGATAGACAACTGTTTGTCCCTAAACATCACTACTTATGTAATTTGAAAACGATTTAAAAGTATTACGATTACATTCTATTTATAAATGACCAAACTATGCATTTGTTTATAAATTTTGTTTCTAAAATAAACAAATAATATCGAATTACTATATATATATGACTTTGCAAGCAACATTTCCGCGATGTTAATATTTTGTTAATATAATTTGTTTATAACAATTCTATTTATTATCCTGTCAATTATTTATATTATTTAGATACTTAAACAATTATTTTTATAGAGAATGGGATTAATTAAGTTGTAAATGTAAATATAAAAAAATAATAATTTAGAAATGTCTTTTTTTCGCTTTTTGTTTATTTATATAACAAATACAAAATTATTAAAATTAAAAAATTTAATCGATAAAAGCTCTTATGGATATTTGTGAAAAATTGGAAAGTTGGAAGAATTAATTTTTACGAAGGTGTTTGTCTCTTTGTAGAAGTATTTTGTAATAGTAGTCTATGAGCATGAAAACTTTCTATAGAATAATAGGTCTGGATCGTGCTTTAAAATACTTTTTTTCTCCATAAAGTATTTTTATAAAAAATTGAAATTTTAAGCCAAATTAAAAAAACCAACTAAATCAAAAAAATATAATCTTCTGAATTACTTAAAAACACAAATGAGTAAAAATATATGAATCATAATTATGGATAAATATCACTTCAAACAGATGCAATGTTATCCAAAAACACCATTTACCAAAAAAATTAATTAAAAAAACTAAAACATTTAGATGGATCCATATTTTTAAAAAATCATTTTTTGAAGCTTAGCCCATATTTGATTTCGATTAAAGCAAACATAATTTACGGTAATTTCAAGAGTAATTTATCAAAAATTACCATAAATTGCCTAAAATTCAATTTAAAAGTTACCGGGAATTTTCGGTAAGTTATGGTAATTTTACAGCTAAATGTGGTCACTTATCATAAATTACCTACAATTTAAATTAAAATTGTTTTAAATTTTTGAGAATTTATGGAAATTTTCATTTATTTATGGTAACTTTACAGATATATATGGTAACTTACCATCAATTTCTCGAAATTCAATTTTAAATATTTTTATAAATTCCCGGAAGTTTATGAAATTTATTAGTAATTTATGGTAATATTCCAGGTGGTATATGGTAACTTGACATAAATTGCCTGAAATTTCAATTAAAAATGTTAATAAATTTTCGAAAATTTCTAGAGATTTTTGGTCATCATGATAAATTTCCAGATAAATATTGTAACTTACCAGAAATTTCACAAAATTTAGTTTTAAACGTTTTTATCAATTTCCGGAAATTTATGAATTTTTTTGGTATGTTATGTTAATTTTACATGTAAATGTATTAACTTACAATAAATCACCTGAAACTTCCATTTAAACATTTTTTTAAATTTCGGAAATTTTTGAAAATTTTTATTCATTTATGGTAATTTCACAGATAAATACGGTGACTTACAACAAATTACACAAAATTCAATTTTAAACGTTTTTATACATTTTCGAAAATGAATGGAAATTTTCGGTCATTTATGATAATTTTACAGATGTACATGGTAACTTACTATAAATTTCCCAAATTTCAATTTTAAACATTTTTACAAATTTCAAAGATGTTTATGAATTTTTTTAATTTATGGAAATATTACGGTTAATTTATAGTAACTTAGCATAAGTTTCTCCAAATTTCATTATAAAATGTTTATAAATTTTTGGAAATTTATGAACATTTTTTGTCATTAACGGTAATTATATAGGTAAATATTGTAACTTACCATAAATTACCCAAAATTCAATTTGAAATATTTTTCCTAATTTTTGGAAATGTATGAATGTGTTGGTAATTTATGGTAATATTACGGGTACCATAAATTACCTTAAAATTTTGTTTGCACATTTTTAAAAAATTCCGGAAAACTATAGAAATTTTCGTTTATTTATGGTAAGTTTACAGGTAAATCGGCTAACTTACCATAACTTACCCTAAATTTAATTTTAAACGTTTTTATAAATTTTCTGTCATTAATAGCAATTTTACAGATATATATGGTAACTTAACATAAATTTACCGAAATTCAATTTTAAACATTTTTATAAATTTCCGGAAGTTTACGAAATTTATTAGTAATTTAGGGTAATATTACAGGTGATATATGATAACTTGACATAAATTGCCTAAAAAAGTAGAATTTTAGCCCCGTTTCATGAGTGTCGAAAAGAGTTGAAAGCATGGATCTGTCATAAAAATTATTTATGTACACTTCTAATTTATTAAAACTTATTACCTCCAAATGCTGAGAAAATCAGTAATAAATACTTAATTATTCGGCTACCAATGAACTATTTTTAAAATATGAAGTTTATCACAAAAAGAAAAAAAGCCACTGTTGAAGAAGGTAGCTATAATACACGACAATCTATGGCATCTGTTTCTTTCAATCGAACGTAATGACACCTTTTGAACTTTTTTCCCATAAATTATTTTTACAAGTTGGTATTAAGGAAAGGTAAAGTTGCTTCCACAATTCAATTCGCAATCGTTAAGTTGCATGTAAGCTCGCAAAAGGGTACATAACATTAATAAAAATACCACAAATGTACTGAGCCTATAGATCTTGCGCAGTTCAGTTAACGGATTGTCTTCGGGAGGAAAAGAGCCTTGCTCCTGAGAAAATATGGAAAGTGTCATGCCAACTAAGAAACTCTCGAATCAGCTAAAAAATATCGAAAGAATCGCATGGCCAATGGGCGTTTGGCCGTTAAAAAACGACTTGTTTTCCACATTTCGAACATTTTTATTTGTTATCATGCAGGTAATGTAAAAACCATGTATTTTCGAGTTTTTAATACAAGGTCAGAAAATGTGTAATGAATTAAAATCATTATTAGTGTAGTTAATAGCGTGGCTTATGAGTCAATTTTAAAATATTTTTAGCGGACTTCGAAAAATTGCCAGTGGTTTACAAAAAAAAATGTTTTTTCTTTCATAAGAAATGACTGATATTATTTCAATTCTTAAACTCATAGAACATTTTTTTTCTGCTAAAGACCTTATTTTTGTGAAGCACAACACCAAATAATATTCCAATTTTTCTAATTCAAATAGACTCTGCATAATGAAACTGCATTAGAAAACTCTATATACGAGGTAATCCAATAGGTTTTTTTAATCCTAGACAATAATATTCACAATATACAATAATGCATAACAAGTAAAACAAATATGGGTTTTAAAATAAAATTTAAATTATAGCTTTGTGTAGAATCTTATGGTAAAAACTGTAACTGTTGGTGCTGATAAACTTACCCGTTTGGAAATTGACCAGTCTAGTCTATTTTGATTAGTAGCCCTCGCAAGGGTCTATATATTTGCCGCTTGACTTTTTCCACAAAAAATTCCAAATCGGATCGCTAAGTTGAAAAAGAAAAAAAAGTTACTTTAAAAACAAAGATTAAAATGTTATAAAAAATTCATCAAACATTTTTATCGTAATCTGTTTTACCTTTGTTTGAGGAATAATATGATTTGTTCACTTTTTTGAAAAGAAGTGCATTATGAGAATAGAAAAAAGATAAAAGATTTAGACTTTTACATTTGTAATAACATTTTAAAAATTAGGAATTATTAAATTTAGTGATAAATGAACCTTAGTCGGAACAATTTGTTTTTTGTGAGTTAAATTACATCGTATAAAATGTATTTAAAATATTGAAACTATTTATTTTTGTCCATAATTTCATATCTTTAGGTTAGTTTAGTTACAACTGTCTCAATAGAAATCAGCCTGGGTTATGCCAGTCCCGAAGATACGATAACTTGCATCGAGTTGCAAAAATTTGGAACAGTGGCACTGCTCAAAGGTCTTCTATTTCAATTTTATCGAAAAAATTTGGCATTCATTATAATATCAATTAACGAAGATTGGTGTTCCTCGATGAAAAGTAAATTTCTAGGGATAATGAAAGGCTACGCAAGCCGTGGAAATACCGTCGTATACGCTTATGCAATTACTAATACCCTTCAATTGTTTTTACTATTTTTGGATAATTTCCCTACTCTTCGAATGACTGTGAGAAATAACTCTACAAACAATTCATATGATATTTCTGATGAAAGAGTTCTTTTTTTGGCAACAAAGTCTTTGCTTGGGGATTATTCGACGACATCATATCTTCTAATCTATATTCTGCAAGTTCTTCAATGTTTTTCCACAGCTTTCGGAAATATTGGAATTGACGTTTTTTTCTTCAGCTTGGCAATGCACATCTGTGGCCAGCTAGAAGTTTTGTTTCACGAAATGTCTGATTTTACATTCGAAAGTAACTTGAAGACAACCAAATGTATCATTGTCACTTTCATTAGGAGACATCAACATTTGTTGAAAGAAGTTCAGCTTTTGGAAACGACCTTCAATCTAGTTATTCTGGCACAACTTGTGATTAACATTACTGGTGTATGCACATTCGGTAAAAATTTTTGCAATTTTTATTTACTTTTAATTCAACCAAGTATTTGTTTCTGCAAATAGACAATGAGATATCGAGTTTAAATTGTTAGAGATTAAATGAAGGGCGCTAAAATAAATAATAGTTTTATATGATCCTCAATAATTCTATTTTGACAAATCCGATCTAAAGATATTCGTTAATAGTTTTATTTTGTATTGAATAAGTATTTAATTAATTTTCAGAAGTTTTAAATCGATATCTCATTTCGTGTGTAGCTGAGTTTGTAGAAAAAAATTGCAGCAATTAGCACGGACAAAAATTTGTAGATTAAACAGAAATAGTGTACTTTTACCCTTGATTTCTTTGACTAGTATTTTCACTTTTCTGTTCTTGTTCGTGTTATTATTTTGTAGCGTAATTCTCTTGTTATATTATATCTCTAATTCTCAAAACTCTAATTCTCTTTAATCAACTGTCTTAGATACGCGGTTTCATCATTCCAACAAACATCACCAGTCATTCTTCCTACAACCGCAGTACCACACACTCCAATTGCACTTCTAGCAATGACTTCCTAGAACACTTTATAAGCGCCTCTCATAAGCAACCATGCATAAATTATGCAATATATTATTTCTTTGAAAATTAAACAATATTTTTAAAAAGACATCCTTTTAGGTTTAAAATTTAACTGTTTTGTTAAAAATTCTACTGTTTGGGTTAAAAATTAAAATTTTTCCATAGAACTTAACCTTTGGTTTAAGTCCCTGCTGATAAGTCAACTGAAATCTTTTTTGAATGAAAACTATTATTTCCAAAAATTTATTTTTTTGATTTAAAAGTTCATTTTTTAGTGGAAATATTGCATCTTTTCTTCGACAAAAACGCAACTGTTTTGTTCAAAATGTAACTATTTCCTGGAAATTTTACTTTTTGTTCGAAATTCCTATTTTTGTGTTGAGAAGTCAATTGAAATCTTTTTGAACGAAAATTCAAATCTTTTTTGAAAATTTGTCTTTTTTATTTAAAAATTCCCCTGTTTTGGTAGAATTTTCATTTTTCTTGGACAAAGATGCAACTTTTTGTTTAAAAATTTAACTCTTTTTTTTTTTAATTTTGTCTATTTGATCTTAAGATTAACCTGATTTAGCAGAAAATACATCTTTTTTTGTAAATTCTTTCTTTCTCATTAAAAACCATATGTTTTAATAGAAATTTCTTCTTTCTTGCATGAAAATCCAACTACTTGGTTAAGCATTAACCTATTTTGCTGGAAAGGCATGATTTTTTATTACAAATTCTGCTGTTTAGCTTAAAATTGAACTATTTCGTAGAAAATTTACTTTTTTTAAAATTATATTTCGCTGCTGAAGAATGAAATAAAATCTTTTATGGAGAAAGTTTAACTTAAAAAAAATGTGTCCCTTTTTAATAACAAGTTACTTTGTTTTAATACAAATTTCATTTTATATAAAAAGGCAAGTATTTTGTAGAGCATGAAATTACTTTGTTAATAATTCATCGTTGTTTGTGGAAAAATTTCGACTTTTTTAATTAAAAATTAAATTTTTTGGTAAAAACTTATTTTTTGTTACAAAATTCATATGTTGATTTTAAAAAGTCAAATGGAATCTTTATTTTAACGGCTACACGGTTTTAATCATTCCAACACGCATCACCAATCATTCTTCCTACAACCGCAGTACCACACACTCCAAAATGCAACTGTTCAGGCTAAAAATTCAACTCTTTATGAAAGTTTGTCTGTTTGATTTTAAAATTCACATGCTTTAGCAGAAATTACATCTTTCTTATATAAAAATAAAACTTTTTCGTTAAAAATTCAACAATGTGGTCGAAAAGTCAAGGTTTTTGTTTCAAAATTCTGTTGTTTCTTTACAAATTTAAATATTTGATAGCAACTATACTTTTTATTTAAATTTAATATTTTGATAATTAAAAGAGAACTGAAATATTTTATGGATGAAAATTCAACTATTCTTTGGAAAATTGTTTATTTTTTTTTAATAAAAAATTTATCTGTTTTAAGAGAAATTGTATCTTTCTTGGACAGAAATAAAACTACTTTGTTGAACATTAAACAATTTAGTTAAAAAGTCATACTTTTTGTTTGGAAATTTAACTGTTTAGTTTATAATTGAGCTATTTCCTGAAAAACGTACTTTTTGTTACAAATTTTTATTTTTCTGTTGAAAAATGAACTGAAATCTTTACTGGACTTAATTTCAGCATAAAAAAAGTCGATTTTTATCAACAAATTCCTCGGTTTTAATTCAAAATTCATCTTTCTTGTATAAAAATGCAAGTATTTCGTAGATAATTAAATTAATTTGTTAAAAATTCATCGTTTTCGGTGGAAAAATTTCGACTTTTTAAATAAAAAATTCAATTTTTTTTGGTAAAAACTTATTTTTTGTTACGAAATTCATATCTTGATCTTAAAAAGTCAAATGGAATCTTTGTTTTAACGGCTACGCAGTTTTTCTATTCGAACAAGCATCACCAACCATTCTTTCTACAACCGCAGTACCACACACTCCAAAATGCAACTGTCCGGTTAAAAATTCAACTCTTTCTAAAAGTTTGTCTGTTTGATTTTAAAATTCACATGATTTAGCAGAAATGACATCTTTCTTATATAAAAATAAAACTGGTTGAAAATTTAACAATGTAGTTGAAAAGTCAAACTTTTTGATTCAAAATTTTATGAAATTTTATGGATGAAAATTCAATTATTTTTTGGAAAATCGTTTCTTTTTTAATTAATATTGATCTGTTTTAAGAGACATTTCATGTTTCTTGGACAAAAATAAGAATACTTTGTTGAAAATTAAACAATTTGGTTAAAAAGTCATACTTTTTGGTTGGAAATTGTACTGTTTAGTTTCAGATTGAACTATTTCCTAAAAAATGTACTTTTTGTTTAAAATTTATATTTTTCTGCTGAAAAATAAACTAAAATCTTTTCTGGATTTAAGTTCTTGGGTGAAAATTTATTTTGGCTGAAATCCGTTTTAAGAGAAATTTAACCTTTTTTTATAAAAATGCAACTATATTTTAAAGTATATATTACATGTTTCACAAATTTGTCTTTTTGGATTAAAAATTAAATTTCTTTCGTAGAAACTTCTCTTGTTTAAATTTTATAGTTTGTTCGTTAAAAGTCAGCTGAAATATTTTTTAACAGGAAATTCGACTTTTTTTTGAAAATTGATTTTCAATCTAAAAATTCATCTGTTTTAATAGTAATGTCATTTTTTGTATGAAAATGCATCTTTTTTGGCAAAACATTACTTTTCTTTGGTTGAGAATTCCACTTTTTTTAAACATGGTTGAATCACATTGTTAAAAAATCATTTTTTTGTGAAAGATTTATATTTTTAGTTGAAAATTCAACTACTTGGGACAATTTAAATATTTAGTGGAAAAGTGTTTCTTTTTGTTTAAAATTAATTTATTAACTGAAAATATAACATCCATTTTTTTACGATTGATCTTTTTTAGTTGAAAATTCTCTTTTTTGGTAAAAAATAATAATTTTCTTGGCAAATAATTTATTTTATATGGCAATTAATTTAATAATAATAATTTTCTACTGCAAATCCTCAAGCATTTTACCAATATCGTGGGTTCGATTTTAACAATATTTTCAGGTAGCTCAAGAATAAAATTCTCTGTTTTATCTATACATTTTTTCCACGAAGCATTTACACCCTTATACATGCCCTTGGGAACGAGTTATCTTAAGTTTGCTATTTTCATTTGTATTTTTCAATTTAATTTTATAAATGTACTTTTGGTAAATAAAACGTTCTTTATTTCAGGTGTACAAGTGCTTATAGCTATGCAAAACTCTCAAACAATCTCAGCAATACAGTCTTTTCTTGGCACAGTACTTCTGATGACGCAATTGCTGGTTTATTGCTATGCTGGAGATTTGCTTTCTTCAAAAATATCCCTGATCAAATTTTCATCTTACCAATTTCCTTGGTGCGATGTGCCATACAATTTAGCAATGGATATGTATTTCATAATGATGAGAGCGGGATATCCATTCAGATTGACAGCAGGGAAGTTCATGTCAATGAATATGGACTCTTTCACTAAAATTGTTAAACTAACATTTTCTTACTTCTCAGTCTTGAGATTAATGCTAAATAATTAATAAAGGATTAAATTAGTTAGATAACTTGAAAGAAACTTCAATAAAATGCAAGTTTTTATTTATTTTATTTGAAATATCTTTGAACCCAATGGTGCTAATTTTAGGCTGAGTATCGATACTACACATATCGAATCTACACATTGTGCAACTCTACACATTGCGTGTAGAGATTAAATGAACGTGGTCAACTCTACATATTTAATACACCACATGAGAGTCTACACATTAAAGTCTACACATAATAACTCTCCACATTAATTCTTTTGAATTGTAAATTTTATTATCTGATTAGACCACACATTGAAACTGTGCACATTAAATTATATT